>PVIW01002518.1:0-213933 GCA_004026585.1 Noctilio leporinus | reverse complement strand
TTTGTATGATTTCAATGTTCCTGTATTTGTGGAGGCTTGTCTTGTGACATACCATGTGGTCTATCTTGGAGAATGATCCATGTGCATTTGAAAAGAATGTGTATTTTGCTTCTTTGGGGTAAAAGACTCTGTATACATCAGTTAGGTCCATTTCCTCTAGAGTGTTGTTCAATGCCACAACATCTCGGGGGATTTTTTGTTTGGAAGATCTGTCCTTTATTGATAGTGTGGTATTAAAATCCCCTACTATGAGTGTGTTGCTGTCTATGTCTTTCTTAAAGTCTTCCAAGATTTTCCTTATATATTTCGGAGCTCCTATGTTGGGTGCGTATATGTTTATCAGAGTTATTTCTTCTTGATGGATTGTTCCCTTAAGCATTATGAAATGTCCATCTTTGTCCCTTTTTATGTCCTCCATTGTAAAATCTATTTTATCTGAAATCAGAATTGCTACTCCAGCTTTTTTTTTATGTCCATTTGCTTGATATATAGTTTTCCATCCCTTCACTCTCAATCTGTGTCAATCTGTTGTTCTGAGGTGGGTCTCTTGAAGACAGCATATATGTGGGTCATATTGTCTTATCCATTCAGCTACCCTATGTCTTTTGATTGGTGCATTTAATCCATTTACATTTAAGGTGATTATTGATTGATACTTATTCATTGCCATTTTCTCCGTTTGTGTCTGTATTCCTCTTTGGCTTTCTCTGTTTCTTCATTTCATTTGTTTGCTTATTTTTAGAGCAGACCCTTTAGCATTTCTTGCAATGCTGGTTTGGTAGAGATGTATTCTTTTGAGTCTTTTTTTGTCTGGGGAGCTCCTTATTTCTCCTTCTATCTTGAATGAGAGCCTTGCTGGGTAGAGTATTCTTGGTTGCAGGCCTTTGTTTACCATGACTTGAAATACTTTTTGCCATTCCCTTCTGGCTATAATTGTTTCTGTTGAATAATCATTTGATAGCCTTATTGGAGTCCCTTTGTATGTTATTTGTCTTTTCTCTCTTGATACTTTTAGGATTCTCTCTTTGTCTTTGAAATTCGCCATTTTAATAATAATGTGCCTTGGTGTTGTTCTGTTTGGGTTGATCCTCATTGGGACCCTCTGCGCTTCCTGAACTGGATTAATGTTTTCACTCATCATGTTAGGGAAATTTTCTATCATGACTTTTTTGAACAGGTTTTCCATTCCTTGGTTCTCTTCTCCTTCTGGTATCCCTATGATACGGATGTTGTTACGTTTCATGTTGTCCTGCAGCTCTCTTAACCCCTCTTCAGTCTTGTTCAGCCTTTTTTGATTCTCTTGTACTGTCTTGGAGTATTTGTCTACATTATCCTCCAACTCACTGATCCTGTCCTCTTCTTCCTCTAGCCTACTGTTGATTCCTTCTATTGTATTCTTCAATTCATAAATTGTATTCTTCATTTTCTCCTGGCACTTATCGATAGTTTCCATGTCCTTTTTCATGCTGAAAACAACATTATATCATTGGCAAAAATATACTGTCAGGTCATTTGCCTTCAGGTGACAAGCTCACATTTAACAAAAAAAAAAAAAAAAAAAGAAAGAAAGAAAGAAAGAAAGAAAAAAGAAAGACTGCCAGATACCCAAATCTGAAATTCATGTTTTCTTTTTTCTTTTCTTTCTGTAGCTGAATTTATTGGGATGACATTGGTTAGTAAAACCATACAGGTTTCGAGTGTAACTCAACAAAACATCATATGCACTTGCATCATGTGCTCATTGCCCAAAGTCAAGTCTCCGCTCCCATTTGTCTCCCCCTTTATCCCCCTCCCCCTCCCCCTCCCCTCTTTCCCTCTGTGGCTAACTCCACATGGTTGACACAGACAACAAGAAAGCCATATTTTGTTTGTCACTTGTTCTCTCAAGTGAAAATGGTGTTCCATAAAAGATAGATGGGTTCAGTTTGCAACTCAAACAATTGCATATCACTTTCTCCAGACAGCCATTGCATTTTGGTAGGCAGCAGATAAGTTTTGTGTCCTTTCCTTTAGGTCACACAGAATATTTAAAAGACATGTACTCAAGAGTTGAGATTTATAAAGTACATGATTTTTACCATTTTAGCAAGGGTATTCTTAGCCAAACTGGCTTTTCAATGTAAGTATATGGCAGAAAATACTTACATATCTATGTCCAATGATACAATGACACTGTTTAGTACCATTGCCTTGATTTGTGCTAACACTCCAATAATTTACCCACCATTGTTTTTGTAGCATCAAAGCAAATGTTAAACACAGGGAAAAAGACAAGTGACCTCTTTACTATTATGAAAGTGTTTTTGATCTTGTTGATCCACAAAAAGGTATTTGATGTTCTCAGGGCTGTGCCAACCAAACTTTGAGAACTGTGGCTTTGGGGGAAGTGTTTTAGAAGAATTAGAGTGTTAGTGTGTAACAGCTATTATTGTCTTCCTTTGTCAGGTATTTCAAAAACTGAAACATGCTCAGAAATACCTAACCACATTTCAAGCTGAATAGAAAACAATAAGGAGAGTCCAAAGCCTTGAGGTGAAAAATGGTTGGAAAGCCATCTGCTTTCAGATTCCCAATAGAGCCACAAAGGGTCAGTAAAACTTCTTAGTTGGACTACATGATTTTGTTCTATAGCAAAGATGAAGTTTTAAAGGGCTTCCAATAAGAAACAATGATCAACTAATCACAGTAACTCAGCTGCAGTTAAGGAGAAGCGGGGAGAATGGAGGGAGAAGAAAGACCTGAAAATTATAATAGATGGAAGAAGCAAAGACAACAGAAGTCTATCAAGTTCTTCCAGAACTTGTATTGTCAATAATTTCAAAAGAGATTTAAAATACTTTTGACTAAGCTATAACATCACCTTTTTGCTTGCAAACTTTTGGTAATGTTCATTTCATCTGTGCCCAAATAGAATAAATAGTAAGAACTCTTGAGAGCTGAGGACTGGAAAAGGAAGGGATAATAGAATTACTCCCAGGGAACAGAATTTAAGTTAAATCAAATAACTCACTCTCTCCCAGGGTGTGGGACTTCATGAGGCCTATCAGATAGCAGGATTTCAGAATTGCAATGGACTAGTGAACACTATTTTTCTGCCATTATTCAATTTTCTGAATGGGAGTTTTAATTGCATTTATTTTTCCTCTACTCCCACTGTATACTGAGGCCTGTTCAGAAAAAGTCCACCCATTATTAATGTAATGAGAATGGGTTGTGCAGTATCAATGTACCCTGGCACAAGGAGAGTGGCCTGGAATGCACATGTGTGAACAATGATGACTTCATTGCACTCGTCAGTGGGGGCAGTAGATACCATTGAGTGAGCATGTGTACTGTGTGGCTGTCACATTCAAAATGACTGAGCAAGTAGAGCAGCAAATCTCTATCAAGTTTTATGTTTAAGCTTGAACATTCCTCTTTGGAAACTATACGGATGATTCAGAAGACTGTGGCTATGGACAACTGGTGATGGGCAACTTCATCGCAATCATGCGCCTGCTCATGCATCACATCTCAGGCATAGTTTTTTTGTAAAACATCAAATCACCTAGGTGACTGAGCCCTGTTACAGCCCAGATTTGGTGCCCTGGGACTTCTGGCTTTTCCCAAAATTAAATTCACTTTTGAAAGAGAAGAGATTTTGGACTGTTAAGCAGATTCATGAAAATATGATTCAGGAAAATGTGATGGGGCAGCTGGTGGTAATCAGGAGAACTGTCTGAGGTCCCAAGGTACCTACTTGGAAGGGGACTGAGGTGTCATTGTCCTATGGACAATGTTTCTTGTACCTTCTTCAATAAATATCTCTATTTTCATATTACATAGCTGCATTTCTTCTTGACAGACTTTGTATAAATTAAGCCCATAACAAGGCTCTCCCTTCTCTCTGCTCTTACCTGCTGCCTGCCAGTTACAGGGTCTGGTAGAGGAAGTGGTATGGCCAATAGATGGAAGGAACCTGGTTACCTGTGGAGCAGATTCTGCCAAACAACTTGCACATGAGCAAGGAAGAAAAGTATTTATTGTGCTAAACCACTGAGATTTTTGTTAGCACATTTGTTAAAAATGTTTGTGTTATGACATTGCAACTACTCTGAATAACAGAGAGGTTATTTCTTTGATCTAAACATAAGTCTTTAAACAAAAACACTATTTAAGAAGAAATAAATAGTTTAGGGGAAGGACCAATAAGCTTTTGTAGACACAGGGTGGGTGGGGGTGTATGAGAGCAAAAGAAGGGAGATTGAGGAGGCTGGCTGGGATGAATCCTACATTTCTGTTCTGGTTGAAGCGGGTAGAAGTTTTGAGCAGTAATAATAGAAAAATTCAATGAAGTCCAAAATGAATAGCAGTGTGGGGGCTAAGAGCTTGAGACAGAGGTCTGGAAAGGAGACACATTAGGGAAAATATATATATGTATATGAAGAAGCACTGATGGATGGAATTTGTTGGGAAGACAATTCAGAGGGAGAAGGACAAAGAGGTCATTTAATTAACAGCAGAGAAACTAGAGTATGCAAAAGAGTGTAATAATAAACTCCAGAAAATAAGAAAAATGACAGAAACCAAGTAAGAAAATAGTTTGAAGGGTAAACGGTCAAATGTTACCAAGATCAACTATAGTAACAGCTCTTTATTACATTTTAAAATTAAGGGGATATTGGTGACCTTGATGAAGATAATTTAATGGGTCATGGATGTAAAATTCAGATCACTGTAGGATAAATCCCTTAATATTCTATAGATTAAAAAAAACAAAAACAGACTGAAGGTGTTACATCCTGACCAAGGTCCATGTTGGAGCTTAGTTATGAAATCTTGTCTGTTCTTTACTACAGCCCAGACTCCTCTATAGTTCCACACTGAATCTGGACTTAACTAACATGCTGACTGGTGATAGAGCTGCTCAAGCTGAATTGAGAGAAGGCTTTTAGAAATCATAAACAGCAATATTTATTTTCAGAGAGAAAGATGCAGAGAGGTTACTAATTTTCTAAAATATTTTCTCAGAGAGGATTCTTGCTTCCTCATTTCTTCCCTCCCCACTTTCTGTTTCTTAAACTTCTACTCATTTAATTGGCAACTAGGAATTACATTTTAAATTATAAACGGTTGAATCAGTTATATTGTTTCAAATAGGGTACTTTTGGTTTTAGAACACAGGATGTATCAATCCGCTAAAATAATGTTTATGTAAGATGACTAATATAACTTTTTTCCCCCCTCTCAAGTCTTATAAAACTTAATTAGTAAAATCAAAGACTATGGGAGTTTAATAGCCACTTTCACATTTACCACATGCCTTGGTCATAATTCAGCTTTAAAGTATAAACCCTAAACCGGCTCAAAATAGAGCCAAATGTTTTTAGACTTAGCATGATTTTTTCTTTACTAAATATAATGAAAAACCTTAAATGCTGTCCTAGAGCACTATTCCAAAATAAGCTCCTTGGCAAAATAAACAAGACATGAATCAACTTGAAGAAGCACTTATTCTTGAGAGCCAAAGTGACTGCAAATCTTGTGTAGAAGATTGTTATTTTATAAAAAGAAATTTTGTATGAAATAAAGGAAAGTAATCGACAACACTTGAATTTATTATTCATTAAACTTTACTATTTTTCTACAAAGAAACTTTCTTGGCATATCCTGATTTCCTAATCTGGAATGCCTGCTAAAATATTTTCATTAAGATGTTTTATTTTTAGTAGTAAAAAATAAGTCCAATTTGGGACTCAGAACATTCAGCTTGGAATATACATAAAGTCAAGAATAAATACAATCAGCATTTCAGCATTATTAAACATAAACTTTGATACTGCCCTACTTTAGTTGCAATTTTTGCTAGTATGTTTATCTCCTTTACATTCCTATGGCAACTGTGTCAATGGAATTTATGCATTTGAATGAAGTACTCTAATAGAAGAGAAAAGAAGCATTTGTAAATTTTTAAAGGCTATGTAGTAATGATGAGGAATTAAGAAATAATCTGCTTTTATGCAAAACAATGAAAAATGTTTGTATATACATATTTGATGCATGCCTCATTTTAAAGACATTAAGCTCCATCTGATTATCTACATTCTCTTAAAATAGAGTGGCAGATGATAATTTCTTAAAAATTAGTTAATTAGGAGAAACAAAAAACAAACAAAAAGAAACACCTTACTCCAACCTGAAAAATCTCAAGTTGTGTTTAAATTACACCTGTGGAGTTTTGTAAGTATAAACACACATAGAAAAATGTAGCTATCATATACCAACTACACATGTTGCATAGGAGACAGGGAAGTGGATATGCTCCGTATTTTAAGGGGTACTATTTTGCAATGCACATAAGAAATTTAAAACAAATAAAATTTATGAAAAATCAAAAATAAACTAAGTTTATTTTTCCAAAGTAAACTTCCTAGCAACATTAAAACATTTCCTTTGGTTGTTCTCATCAAGACAAATTTATCTTATTCTAACAATTAGTTCAGAAGATTCCCAAACTTTCTGTTTATGAAATGGAATGTCTGATTTTAGGAGGTGTAGATGTCTAGTGAGTATTTTCCAGGATCAATTGCATATTTGAAGGCTAGGATTGCAACTACGGAACCTTCTGTATCAGCTGTCAAAACTGTTTAACATACTTTTTAAAGGCAATGGAAATAGAAAAATTTTATATTGATGTTAAGTTATGTACTTCTTAAATTTAAAAACAATGAACATGTTAATTTTGCATGCAGGTAAAACACAACTAAAATTTTGGTTTTTTAAATCATAATACTTTTACAGTAGTAGTTGTATATAATAAAAGCAAATAAAAATATGTGATAGTTTTATAATACTATTTTTTTTTTTCATTCATCCATTGAATGGGTATAAATTAATTTACTCTGTGACAAGGTATTGAATATATTTCTGGATGGATAACAAAGTTTAGCCACCCGGTTCCTTCTAGAACTTAAGAACTAATTCTCACTGTCACTCTGAAGCAAGACTGTTTGGTATGCATTCTGAGTGAAACAAAACAACAACAACAAAAAAGGCAAATGAAACAGAACAAAAAACAACAAGGAATATAGGCCAGTGAGTTACAAACACTACTATTTAACTGGGCTGGGACCAAAGGTTGTTACCGCTGTTGGCCATGATTATCTGAATAGAGCCCAAAATGTCAAGCTGACCTCTCAATGGTCACTGTGTGATTACCGAAGTTCAATGGTTTGTTCTGGATGCAAAACATCAAAACATGGGCATGGTTGCCCAACAATCTTAGTTAGAGCCTGTTCTATTAACATCGTTTAGAAAAGTGATTAAAATGGGACTTGCTCCAAACATTCATGGTTCTATTTTTATCATTATATTAAACAACTGAAATGAAAGCACTCCATATTTTGAATGTATTCCCTTTCCTTAAATTCGTATAGAGCGAAAACTGCATTACCTTAGTCACTTACGAATCAGTGTTGCTAGCAAGAATATGAATATTATAAATTCAGAACTGGAGGGACAGAAATAAATATGATCATTATGGGCTGTGATGCGCTTGCTCTGTGAAAGACAGAAATGGTGATATGAATGATAGTAACCCAGCCACGGTGGATGGGAACAAGGCCCAAAGGACCTCCGTAAGGAAGTAGCATATAAATTGTGGTCTGAGGGATGAGGAATCATGAGAAGCAGCAGGGAAAGAGTCTTGCAGACAGAGAAAATTGAAAGTGAAGTAACTGAAAGTCAAGTCACCTGAGGAGAAAGAAGCTTGTTGGTTAAGCACAGAAAGGAGGGTAGTTTAAATTTCCTTAGAAATAACTTCTCTGATCTAGATTATTTCATATCCAAAGTAGCCTGCTACCAAGCAGGATAGGCTCAGTTATACAACACTAACCAACAGTGCCCAGTTTCAGCCCCCTGAAACAACCAGATCTATTTCTCACTCACTCTATAAGTCCAAGCATATGCTGGCTAGATGCCATCCTCTTCACGCCGGGACCCGCACTGATGAAGCCCTCTCCAACTGGGACCTGGAGGGCAGAGTAGCAGAGTAAAAAGAGTGCGCGTAGCTCCTTGAGTGCAGGCTCCTAAACCTTTCACACACATCACTTCTACTCACATTTCATTGGCCAATGTAGTGACTAATCTCAAGTCAGCAAGGAAGTATAATTCTCCCGTGTGCCTGGAAGAGGAGAAAAACTCTGAGTATCATTGAGTGGCCGTCATATCTTCTATGAGGGTCAGTGACTAAAAACAACCTGGAATTGCAGGTACAATATTTGTGTGTGTACGTGTACACCTTTTCCGTGTCTCCAGGGAAAAGGTCCATTGCTTTAATCAGATCCTCAAAGGGGTCTGTGACATAGCAATGATTAAAAACCACTGGACCCCTTGAAAGCTGTCATGTAAACAGATAATTGCTCTACAAGGCAATTTGCAGCATGAGTGAGAGGCTGAAATTATTAAAGAATTATCTGTGCATGCATATGTGTGTGCAGGTGCATACATGGTGATAAGGAAAAAGTTGAGCAAATCTGCAGACCAAAGGGTAGAAGCCAGAGAACAGAGTGTGATGGATTAAAGATATGGAGGTGAAAAAACTGACTGATGTAAGGAGGTCCCAGAAGGTGCCTGAGGGGATGCTGTTCAGTATTCTCTGGGAGTGGTAACTCCAGGGGCTAGAAGAGATAATTAGCCTCTGGCAGGAGGAAGGGAGGGAAAGGTAGGTGTCCCCCTGGGTGAGGCTGCAGGTGGAGGGGAAGAAGAGGACCTCTGTGTTTGCTGGAGTACACAGACAAGGACATCTACTTAGGATAAGGGATCATCAAGCATGTTGATCGTTTGGAACAGCTGGAAGGGAAATCTGAAACAGAGCTGACAGCGGAAAAACAGAAAAACTGCCAGTGGCACAGAGGGTCCAGCTGATGTGGAGCACATAGATTTGTCACAGTGCCAGTATCAGATGTAGGGATTTTTCCTTCTCCATGCTCAGCTGCCTGGAAGCCAGCGCCAAGAGGTACGGTTGGGCTGGTCCAGGGCTTAGCAGAATAGGTACAGCAAAATATTTTGCTGATAATATGCATATGTTCAAGATTCTCTGAACAGGGAACATGACCTAATTTTGCCTTTCATTAAAAAAAAGAAATGAGTCATCAGTAATGGTGAGAAGCAACCTACTTCTTTCTGAGTTGAAGTTCTTGGTCTCTGTACAACATGGCTTTGTTCTCAGCTCATACCAGGTAAAATCAATTCTCTACCCAGTACGGTAAGGGGTAAGTAGCATAGCTTATTACTTTTCTGAGCCTTTAAATAAATTTATTAATCATGCCAAGTCACCTAAAATTTCGTGTGTTCTGCTAGTGAAATCAGACAGAACAAAAGGAAAAGGAAAAAGAAAAACATCGAAGTTTGAAAAATATAATTATAACCTCAGAAACAGAATTGCTTAACTGAGCATCTTGCTATAAATTAGTATGTCATAAATACCGCTGCCTTGAATGATGCTAAGACATTGTACTTAGAGAAACCATTAAATGAAGGCAAAAGTAAAACATCTGTAGTGGGTTAGCTCAGTGCAGACTGCAGTCTGAAATAGCATCGCATGACGTTTCTCTTTTGCCGGTGACCTGCCAAATCCGTGTTTCTCTGGTTTCGATGAAATTACATCATAAGCATTTGGTAAAAATGGCGCTGCTGTTCATCAAGGCTGCATATACATACTGAAGGCAAACACAGCTGTAATAATAATAATTCTGGTCTCCTGAACAACCTTTCTTGAAGTCTATCATTTTATTTTCCATTTCCTCAGAATGGAGGTTTTATCTCTTAAGCACCTATTGATGACTGACGGGTGAGGTGGGCAAGCCAAGTCCATCATTTAGAATTATGTTTGGGGCTGAAATGAAATGCGACTTCTCACATCCTTCCTCAGCAGAAAGAAGTTAGTGGGAAGCATGCAAGTTAAACAGAGATTGTTGCTGCAAGTGGCTCATTCCCAGAAGCCCCTCTCTCAGAATTTCAGTTGTTGATAACTAGCGGGTTTTATCGCCCAGAACTAAGATAAGTTTTTCTTCCCTTCTGGACTGCCAACTTGTAGATTTTCTCCAGCTGAGGCAATGCTGCCAGAATGAATAACTGGAGAATGCTCTCAACTCTATTTATTTGGAAGTAGGGTAATCTGAGGGAAAATGAGAATTGTCAGTTTTACATTGCACCCTACAGCTCTCAGTGCTGGTTATCTCATCGTGCTGTGTGAATGTACTTCTGCATAAAATCAAGTAAGTGGATGGAAAAGCCATGAAAGAAAAGGGGGAACTAATATCTTGCCAAAGGCTACACCATGTAGTTAGGACAGGAACCGGCACCTGCATCCCCTGGCTGATCTGACCGGGGGTGTTCCTGCTCTAGCCTGGATAGAGAGCATGTGGATGCTGAGATCACCAAGTTATGCAAGGGGTGGAGACAATACATTTTAAATATACAGACACTGACCTGTGACCAGTTGCTTCAGAGGCCTAGGGGCAGTGAGCACTTTGAGGGCCAAGGGTATCAGTTCACCTTTACTTTTCCAGGCTCCAAGCTCAGTGCCTGTCCTATCGGGAAATGCCCAGTCAATGATGAGTAAACTCTGTTGAATAAATTCAGAGCCTTTAAAAAATATAAACCAGGCAACCATATTCCTCTGCTTAAAATGCTGCAACTGCTTCTTATTTTCCTCAGAGTAAAAGTCTAAGCCATCTGGGTTTTGCTAATGACTGCATTTCCTACTCTCCTTCCCCCATTCTCTTCCCCAAGTGCCCTCCTTTGGTCCTTCTCTGCAGGAGGCAGCTCCCTTGGCATGGGCTGGATTTTATGCCTGGACTCTGGCTCTACCTGCAAAATGGTCATCTCCCTTACTGCTCTTAAGGCTTTACCCAGACATCACTTTTTATAAAGGAAGATTCCTACTGCCCTTTTAAAAATAGCAGCCCTGCCCGCCCATACTCCCAATCTCCCTTAGCCAGCTCTATTTCTTTCATTAATACTTATCACCTTCTAACTTAAATTTACTGTTTTGTTTACTTACTTTTTATGTGGATGTTTTGTTGGCTATCTTCCTTTTGCTAGAATATTAGCCTACAGGTGTGAGAATGTTTATCTTTTTTATTCACTGGTATCCCTGGTAGCCCAATACATTGAGGATGCTTTGTAAATAATTGTTGAATGAATAAATGAATAAAACTGGATCAGGGAAGCAAGTGAGTGCATGAGCCCGAAGTGCAAAGGATCCACAGTTAGAAAGAGGTGTAAAGGTGAATGGACCATAAGTCCTGGTAGATATACAGACACAAACATTCATGTTCATATTCCAAAAAGCTCTTGTAATTCAAGATAAGCGTGGCCAACTATCAGAGTCAAGTTGCAGACATTCAACCTATTTAGCTATCAAGCTCTCTTTTGAACAACATGTAGTTTAATCCTTGATGAATTCAGACAATGAGCATGTGTTTGAGGCCCTCTGCATTAAGATTTCTTGGTACATATTAAGGTTCCTGAACCTTATCTAGATTGCTGAATAATCTAAGGATAAGATCCCCAGGTGATTTGAATGCATGTTAAAATTTGAGACTTACTAGCATATAGCAAATCTATAGAAAACAATGGGATTATAGTAGAACAGAATTGCTCCGACTGTCATATAATTATTCCACAGAATGTTAATTAAATTGTAACTTAAAAAAAAAGTGTTCCTTGAATTAATAGATTAAGATAACAATGAGTTAAATATCTATATGAAATATATAATATATATCTTATATATATAACAGGAATTCTTAGAATCTCTGATTAGCTGACATGAGTGTGAATTCTCAAGAGTAAAATACGGTATATAGCATCTCCAATTTACTTTGTTATAGTTATCTTTTTATAGGCTCCTGTTATTAACTTTTGAGGGAGAGGTTTATCTTTAGAGAAAAAGTCTGGACATTTCTATTATAGATAATATCTAAGATTTGTTCCTGATTCTAACAATCTATACATTTTTGTAATTCTGTTTTCTTTCTTGTTATCTCCCCTTAGTTTGTAATCTAACTGGGTTTTTTGATACCCCTGAGAAAGAGGTACACACATAGTATATCTGTATTTCATGGTTCCCAGGACTTATCCTTGCAAATGAAAAAGTCCTTGTGTGTGTGTGTTTGTGAGAGAGAGACAGACAGACAGACAGACAGAGAGGGAAACAGGAGGAATGCTAGTTACGGTACACAGAATGCCTGTATACAGCGCACTTGAATAGGTGGGTGTGTTTGTCAGAGTCAAATCTGGTAGATTAGTAAGTGATGGTTCTGTCCTTTGTGTGAAGCATTATGTGTTAGTGGAATGCACACATATAAATATCTCACTGGGTATAAGTACATATGAGGTAGGTTCTCCCATATTGATCACTGATAATCCATTCCTTATGTTCCTTTCCATACCTTTTGCATGGCCCCTGGAAACAAGATAGGTATGTGCCTGAAATAAATAGCCTTCTCCTGTTTGAAAGGCATCAAGTTCTACAGCACATTACATCCTCTGTGTAATGGGAGTTTCCACACATGGGCAATCGTGTCTACAGACGTAATGAACCAAGTGGGAGGTAATGAGAAGTGACTGTCATGCCATCTCTAGGGTCCCGTTCCTCCCACCACACAATTACACTGTGACCCTAGAGAAACTGAGAAGGTAGTAACATTCTCATGCTTCCTCCTAATGGTCTTAAAAATCTGTCCTAGCTGACCAGTGGGTGCTGAAATGCAGCACAATTCATTTGACAGCCCAGAGGATGTCCAAGGAAATCTATGGTAATAATGTGGGAGGCAGTTCTCTACACAATCATATACTGTTTCCTCTGTGCCGATGTGGCTTCTTGCCTAAAAGATGCCATGGCTAAAGACTGTTCTTTCCTGCTTTCCGTTGGCATGTGTTTTGGGGTGAGAACTGTTACTTCTTTCATAACAGGAGAGTCTAGGGAGCAGGCTGGTGGGCAGAACTGCATTCCTGTTAGAGGAGTCCATGCTGAAGCTTTACCAAAAAAAGTTGCTCTTTTAAATAATGATGATCAATTCAGTGATGACTCCTGGATGCTATGTCTCACCAATCTTCTTTTCGGAGTTCCATTTCCCAGGGAGCATAGATTACGGTGACCGCTTCCACTGACTTATTCTTGAGCTGAAAGGGAGGTGGCTGGGCTGCAGAAAAGGTAGCTGGCTGCCCGCTGAGTCAACTTTTAGAGAGAGAGAGAGTGAACATACAGAGAGTGCAGGAAGGTGAAAGGAAGCCTTTTAAAATTCTTTTCATTGTCTTCATTTTGCTCTTATAGCTGAGTCTTGCCCATTCTCGGAGGGAAGCCTGCCAACTGCTTGCTGAATAGTGAATGGGAACATGCTGAGCTGCTGTGTCGCTTGGCAAAGAGAGTGGCAGTAAAGGCTGGCAGCTGGCTGTGCGACAACAGCTCCCACCCTCTGCTTGCTGGCCTGCGAGAAGCCCCCAGGTGGCATTAGGAAGAATTAGCGTGTAAACCACAGGGCCTGCTAATTTCTCACCACTTCATTAGCTGACAGGTCAATGAAAGCCTTTCCTGCCAGTCACCTCACCTCCCAGGCACCGGCACGTCTCACGGGGGAAGCAGGGTTCAATCCAGTTGCCTTGACTTGCTTGTGACTTTTCCTTGCCCCCATTAGTGTGTGCTCCTTTAGTCACTGACCCTGTTCCTAGCAATTACTTCCTTGGATGTCCCTGCAACATCTACCTGAAATCCCCTTTTGGTTCAGACTTGGTTTAGTGTCACCAGGGAAAGGTGGAAATTGTTCCTGCTCTTGTCCAGATCTTTTTATAGAATGGGTTCAAAAATATATCCTAAAGAAAAGAAAAAGGAAACAGTACCCTATATTTGAAAAGACTCCCCCTCATTGTGTTACCAGTAGCTCATATTTTTCGAGTGCTTACTATGCACCAGGTATTGTTCTAAACACGTTATAGGTCATTATATACTTGTATTTCTAGTTTATGCAAGAAGGAAATGAGACACAGAGAGGTTGACTTTGTTGCCTAGAACACACAGCATTTGAATACAGGAAGTCTGGATCCAGAGCCCACACTCTAAGTACTTTAATTAGTCAATTACTTAGTTAATTCCTGTATTAATTCAATGAAAATTAATGAAACACCCACTACATCTCACTTAATATACAAGAGTTTCACATATTAGAATTTAGCTGTCAATCCTTTGATTTTCATTTCCATCATCCAGACGGTAGCTGTTGAGCATGCACTGCATACCCAGGGTTGTACTCATGTAGATACAAGAGAAATATAGAGCGTGACCTTGCCATTGAGAAATGTATGGACATGTCCACCAGGGTTTGACAAGCTCCTCTGTGTAAAGGACTAGATAGTAAATATTGTTGGCAATAAAGGGCACGTGGCCTCTATCCCAATAAGTGTGAAAGCAGGTTTAGCCACTATGTAAATGAATGAACATGTCCGTATTCTAATATGACTACAAAAAATAAGTATCGGGCCATATTTGGTGAGATGGGCTCCCTGGTACAGAGGATAAATAAGCCTTAAGAGAACCATATGGAAAAAGTTGTATTTATCAGAGTATGTACATATCACTTATCAGAATGTACATATCACATAAATAGTGATAATGCAACCAAAAGCAGAGCTGTGTGGTACTGCTTATTCTGGCATGTGAGGTGCACAGATGAAATAAAATGTCAGGGAGCAAAGAGGCCAGTGTGTGCTTTGGGGTCTTTGTAGATGGTGTCTAGAGATGGACACTGCACCGCTTAAAGGATGGGAAGCATGTGGTGCACAGCTGTGAAGTTGTGAGGCGGGTGTTGTGAACCAGTTCACAGCCCTTATTACTATGTGTGGCAACAACTTGGTTGCCTTACTTTCTTTGTCCCTTCGTTTCTTGCTAAGAGAACCCCAAATTTGTTTGGTATCTCTACGTGTTCAGTTTCGATGAAAGTCAATCTCCCTAATTTTAATCTCCAATTTCCCAGCTCCATGACCCAATTCTGATTAATTAAAAGAGATGCCTGCTGGGTTAAGTGGAGTGGAACATTTGGAAAATCCTTCACTTCTCTCCTTGAAGGGACAGACAAAGCCAGTGTCATATACCCCTCATATGTTCCAGTCACAGTGTGAATATGAAGACTAGCTAGGGCAGCCGTCTTAGGGTGGCTGTGATGTGATGGGAATGGGGCCGAGAGGAGCCATTGAGCTGCTGTATTCTTTCTGGGCTGCCTGCCTCTGGCCTCCTTGGTAGGAGTTAACTCAGTGCATATTTTTCATCAGCATTATTTACAATAACTAAGTATATTTATTGCCCCAAGTCACTGTTAGTTGAATAACAAACATGTCTTTTAAAATATTCCAAGAAAAAAAAAATAAAAATATTCCAAGAGAACTAGAGTTCACTTACTTCTAGGAGTTTCCCATTTTCTTAGATATTTCTGAAAATTATGCTAAATCAGATGAGAATTATTTCTAATAAATAGTTTATGCTTTCTTGGTAAGCTTCTTCCTGATAATTGCTAACTGGGCGGGGGGGAGGGGTGTGACATATTACATAAGAGTATTAGCTTTTATGTATTATTAACTTAAATATTAAGTATTGAAGTTAATTAAATTAAGTATTATTAACTTAAATATTAATGTATATGCCTTAAATATGTATAGAAGGGGTCAATAGTGGTTGTGCATGGGTTATTGATTCTTTCTCGGTGTTAGAATTAGGAGTGTGTTTTTTATTTGGCTTTTTCCGTTATAGAGGAAATATATAAACGGAAAGAAATTAAAATGTCACTAACAAAAGCCAAACTAAGCTTATGGTAAGACTTGCTTCTCTTCTGGCTGACACTATGTTCTTCTCCTTGTTTTCCCTTTGGTTTTCTAAACTCATCTCTTACCAATTTTCTTTCCCATAGTATTGCTTTTGTTTGTCGTATAACCTTGGTCTTTCTGCACAATTTTTGTTTTGTTTTGTTTTGATGTAGTCTATAGTATGAAGTTGTAAGTGTAAAGTACATCCTTAAAGCCCGAGTCACATCACTAAGTTTCACTCACCTTCTTTAATGGTCCCTCATTCATTTAGCAAATGTTGCCGAGTGGCTGTTAGGCATCAGCCTCTGCTCTGTGTGCAGCAGAACAAGGAGGAATGAGCATGGAACTTGGTCCTTTTCTCTCTCATTCCTCTTTGCTTTGGTCTGTCACATGTAACTCATTACGTAAGACCAAAATAAATGCGATCTTTCCATGTACCCAAAGGTGACCCACTCATTGAACTATTCAATTAACTCTTCCACATTTCCATCACACTTTTGTTTCTACCAGTTTTTGCTTATTTTCAAATTGATAGCATATTATGTTTATTGTTACACATCCTTGTCTGGACTGTGGATTCCTTTAGGAGAGATGCTGTGTCATTTTAACCTTCCCTAGTGTCCATATTACTTCTTTAAGTAATCGTACCTTTATCTGCAGTAGGGGTGACAGGCCACACACATTTCCTGCTTAGTCAGATACATGCTCTTTGAGCATAATGTCCTGAACTCCTCACACTTTATCCTATCAATTTCCCAGATGCTAAGAGACACCAATGCCACTTACTGTTATCTTTCTTGTCTTTTATTCTTCAGGAAGGTTTACTTCCTTGCCATTTCTAGACCCCTGTTGTGTTCCCTCCCCAACTTTCTTACTGTGGCAGGGAGGCTTTGATCTTGGAGAGGGGTCGCTAAGTGAGCTATAGTTTATGCTCTGCAAGCCCTTCGTTAATAATGTACCTTAATAAATAGGTGGATGAGCAAGTGAATGTTCATAAAAAAACACATTTTAAAATGTGATGCTTTTAATAGTATGGAAGAAAAGAACATGAGAATACCTTTGGCTGCTGGTGGCATTTACGGAAGCATGGGGAGGCTCCCAAATACAGACATCAGGACACCACTGTGGCACAGAAGTCCTCTGTGCCACATTCTTGTCAGTGCCGTGACCCTTTTTAAATTAGGGGGAAAATAAAAAAAAATAATAGTAAATCAACAAGTAAACAACTTTTTTTTTCCAATTCAATTTAGATAAGGAAATTGTGGCAATATTTGGAATGTCAAGAGTAAAAATAAGAAAGAAAGAATTAATCCTGTTAGCCCAAAATGGGAAGCTGTCACCACCAAAGCTGTAACTCTCTAAATGAATGTAACACCTCTGAAAACTCTCACGACTGTGCCAAGTATTTACATGTTCTCTGTGAATGTGGCAGGGAGCAGCAAGCCGTTTTGGTCGAGAAGCACACCATCTGCGTGCTTACCCACCCCTTGCTAGAGTACTCTGAACTCAGCAGTTGTACGACAGATGCATCCAAAGATCCAGTCTTCCTCCTCGCATAGTTCGGAATGGGTGTGAGGAACGGAGGGAAAACAACCAGCTTATTGGCAAATCAGGCTCCATCTGACATCTTTCCAGACACCTTTCATAACCATACTACATGCAATCCAGGGAGATAACCTTATTGTAATTGATTTACAGAGTTAAACGGGTCAGCCTGACCCGGAACATCAGCAGCTGCCTTCACAATCATTAATGAGTCACTCAATCTGGAAGGAGAAACCAGATCACTGCTGGGTTTCATTTAAGTGAAAGCCTATAGTTGTGGGAAAAAAAAAAAAAACACACAAGTGTACTGAAGTCAGATTGTATGTACTGCAGATAGATGAATGAAAAAGGTTTCATTGTACTTCATCACTACCATATTAGATGTGTGTGTTTGGAAAAACAACATTAAATAGTTTTGATGAAAATACAAAATCAAGAATGAAAGACCGCCTTCCATCCTATCCTTTATATTTTATTTATTTAAATATTCCACAGGTTTTCACCAAGGCATTATATTTGGGGAGTAGTTCACCCTAATTGCAGAAATGAGATCTAAAGTTGCACTTATCAGAATGTACATATCAGCAAAGGCTGTTCACCCCTTCTGAAACCTGCCCTCACTTGCCTGCAATTGATAAAGTGACATCGTGTTCTTTCCGGCTGGTCATAAACCATGCTGGGCCAGGGATGAACATTCCTTATGTAAAAAGGGCAGCTTTTTCACTTGGCCCACAGTCCTCTCTCCTGTCTTCCTCAGAGGTGTTGGCATCTGAAAGGCGAGGTGCGGTCAGCACCAAAACAGAGCACGTTCCAGGAATGGAGTGATATCCACTAAAGCATTTAAGAAAAGAAATGAGTGAAAGATGGTTATTCTCCATTTATGTTATAAAGTTAAAAACAGTACATTTAACATGGTCAGAAAATGAGTTGTCATTAATATTTTCCTGCAAACTGGGGTTAAGACTTGCACTGTAGCGATTGTCAAGAAGCACAGTCAAACTCTGAGAGGGTCATTGGACACTAGTATGCATGGATGGCTTGATAGCTGACGAAGCCTTGTTAGTGATATAACTGGCATAATATAAATAATATTGGAAAACAGCGGAGGCAGGAAGATCTATATTATTATCAAAGCATATATACTCCAAAGAATTTTGGCGTTGTGAACCTTGACAGGATTACTCTTTTTTTTTCTCTCTCTTTCAGTAGGGAAAATAAGAAAAATGTAATTATTTTTGCCCTCAAATTAGGTCAGGAACTAGCAGCAATTTTTGAAATGTCTAAAGTAAAAATAAGAAACAGAATTAGCCCTGTTAGCACAAAATAAGGCTCTATTACCTTCAAAAGATAATGACAACATGGTTACAAAACCTGATCAGGAAAAGACAGAGCCTGGACACCTTGAGAATCTTTACCTGCCTTAGTTGGATAATAAACAAGTTTGTCTTCTCTATTTACGCTTTTGAATCTTCATCAGTAAATCACTACAATGCACACAGGTGTGTGTATTCTTAATGCATTTTAAATCAGACTGTTTATATAGACAGAGGCTAATTATTTGCACAGGACCCATGCTCTCAAAAGGTTACCCTGACTTTGAAAGCCAGATTGGCCCTGAAATGTATTTGGTAGCCCATAGGCACACGCTGAATGGATATCTAACAATGTAACAATCAGATGTTATTTCAGAGTTGTAATATACAAAGAGACCATGCAGGATGATTTAGTGGATGTGAAAGATCACAGGTCTGGGAAGGTGAGATCGATGTAATTGTCTACATAGGGCTGACTCACAACGCAAGTGGAGAGGCTGAGGTTTCACACTTAGAGCAAAATGAGAATACTTATGTCTTAACAGAATTAGTCATATTTGAAGCAGAAAGGTTTTTTTTCCCCCCCTTGGAGGGAAAAGAAAATACATTTTGAATGTTATGCTTTGGGATTTTGGTTATTTAATTTGAATTTTAAGAATGATGACACTAGCAGAAAGTCTAAATGATGCTTGCACTGATTCCTCAGAAATGTTACTTCAATGTTTGATGAATCAGAAAGCTTGTTTAGAGATTCAGCAGAGTTCACTCAACCTGCCTTTATCTAAGGATTTCCAAATCAGTTAGATCCGTTTTCAAAAATAAGAGAGACAGAATCTGGCTTTTCTGTTTTTAGAACTACTTCCATCCTCTTCTATGCACAGCACAACTTTGACAACCAACAGAAAACTCTTGGGAAAAAAGGAATCCAGGCAGTTTTGATGTTTTGGCTTGTTTCTGCTGAGGGATAGAAAATTCAGACCACATCGCCAAGTGATTATTCAGATAGCACTCCTTTACTCTTGTGCTCCCCGCAAATGAAAATAGCCCCATTCAGTATTTACATGTGGATAAAGGAACTTGGATAAGAGTGAAAGAAAGGTATCTTGGGCTGTCTGTGTGTGTATGTGTGTGAAAACATGAATGCACAATGCCCCAGACTCTTACCAAATGGAAGAAGCTGACACTGGCAAATGATTCAATAAAAAGCAAGGACATGGGGGATAAAAATGAGTATCAGTGGTTAGGGAAATCTGATGAATAGTTATACTGCTGTGATAAAGGTCTCAGACAGTCTTGGTGGCTGAAATTCCCATATAATGCTTGTTTTCTTAACCACCTGTGGGTTTTGATACGATGACTAATTCAGCAAAAGTCTGTGAAGCACTGCAAACTGATTAATGAGACTTAGGAAAATGTCTGTAAAGGGCTTTTACACAAAAAGTGTCACAATCTACTGGGTTATTTTGGTTTAAAAAAAATTAGTAATAGACTGATGTGTTAAAATTTTAATGCTTTGGGAAGAATTCATAACAATAATAAACTGTATAACTTTTTGGGACATGTACAAAAAATTTTTCCTGTACTTTCCTCATTACACATCCATTATATATGATTGCTTGATGATAAGGGAACTGGGGCATGGAGTTTAATAATTTTTATAGTTATTTAATATCAAAGGCAGAAATGATAAGTTAAAGCCTCCAGAGCCTTTCTACTAGATCACACTTTTCCTGTATTCACTTTGATTCTCAATTCAACTTAAAAAAATTATATAGGTAATAGATCATATTTAATAGGCAAAAAATCAAAATCAGTTCTATGTAAATACAGAGACCCCCAAAAGGGTTTAGTCATCCCACTGTTTAAATTCTGTAATTTCTAAGAACAAAACTTGTATGTGTGTTCATTTTCACTGTTTCTCTTTTACCCAAAGGAAAATATTCTTTGAATAAATTTAAAATAAAAATAAATAATTTAAAATTTGTTACACTATTGATTAACAGTTAATTATATTTTATAATAGGAAGATGTGTTCACTAGAATACAGAACTAATTCTAGACCTATTCTCCCCTTAGCTAGTTAACTGCTTTAGGAAAGTCGCTCTTCCTTCATTTCCTGTCCTTCTTCCCCTGATTTCTTTCCTTCCCTCTGACCCCTTCCTTATGAATCCCATTGTTCTCATCTCACCAAAGCCTGGAGATAATAAGGACTACCACGCAACTGCCTTAAAGAGCTATTGGAACAATTACAGGAGACATGCAAATAGTTTTACTCCTTTCTTCCTGTTCTACTAAATAATAGCATCCTCCAGCCAGCTCCTCATTAAAATCTTCATACTCATTCTGATTTTTTTTCATCTCCCAAGCCCAGACCTACCCACCTGCAAGTCCTTAGCAGCTTTCTGCATATTTACTCTCTCTATTCTTTCTCCTCTGTTACCACTTTATTATGGCCCATCCAGACAACTTTAATAGCTGCTAACTGGTCTCCCTGCTTTCCTTCTTGTCTTCATTCAGTGTCTTTGTCCAGTAGTTAAAATAATCTTTAGAAAAACAAAAATCATGCCATTTCCATTTCTATATTTTAAAGCTTTTAGTGGCTTCCCATTGTACTCAGAATAAAACACAGAATACTTACTGGCCCTGTGGCAGCTTCAAGATGGCCACAAATTCTTTGACACTTCCCTTAGAGAGGAGATGTCTGACTTTCTTCCCTTTGATCCTGGGCTGACTTTAGTGCCTTGTCTGATTAACAAAAATTGCAGGTATTATGTTCAAGACTTGCAATAGAGGCTATCAGGAGGCTTAAAGGTTGGAACAAGGATCAGTTGTGGGGAGGCCAGTCTTCATGTAGAAGTCTAAGTACTATGAGACAACCACAATGCCCTGTTTGAGAAGAACAAGCCTGTGAGGAGAAGACATGCCATGTAGAGGAGAAGACAGGCCAGGGAGCACTGAGGGGCCAGACATTGAATGAAAAACTCCCCTGGGATGCGGAACCTCTGCTTTAGCTACTCAAGGTTATGCTACAGGCATCAGAGATAAATTGCCTAGAAGAAGCATCCATGTTTCTAACCTCCAAGTGATGCACAAAATATAATTGTTGTTTTAAGACACTAAATTTTGGGAGTCCTTACATAGACATAGACAGCCTAACTGCTTTTAATGACCTAAAAAATGCAGTTCTTGCCTCCATCTTTGAGTTTGTCCCTCACCCATGCTTCCTCCTCCTCACTGTGTGACAGCCAAGCAGCTCGTCTGCCTGTCAAGCTTGTTCCTATGCCAGGACCTTGGCACTTGGTATTCCCTCTGCTTGAACCCCAACCCCAGATCTGTTCATTGTCTCCTTGTCATGGAGCTTCTGTCTCACAGTCCCACATAGGCCTTCCAGATCTCGCAGTTTAAATTAGCCTTACCTCCCCACATCATTCTACTTTGTCATTATTCTTTACTTTTTATAGCACTTACAATATCTGAAATGATCTGTTCATTCATTTATCCCCTACTTACTAATTTATTTTTGTGAACTAGAGCGTTAACTTTGAAACCTGCAATATTATCTATGCTTTTCACAAAGGTGTCCCTGCTGCCTTTTATATTCAAATGTACTTCAAACATGAAGCATTTCATTATTATTGCACAACAAGTAACTATCACAAGAAACCACTGAGTGCTAGGAAAGTGCAGAGCAGAATGTATTCAAATATAAACCGACAAAATACACCAATAAGATATGGAAAATTATAATTCTATAAAACTGCAGAGAATGAAAATATCCCACAATATCAGAACCTTTCAGCCCACTTGAGTCTATCATGGAAGTACAATTCTGTGTGAATATCTCACTTAGAAAGCTGACAGTCCAGTTGTACTATTTTACTATTCCCCCTTGGCACTTGGCTCAGTCTTCAGTCTTTCAGAATGTGTCCTTTAGTACTAAAATGAAAGGTACTTTTTTGTTTACCCATCCATAAAGTCATTGACCAAAAAGTCCATGAGAGTATAAAGTGTGTTAATCTTTTAATGAGGAGGCATTGGCACTTTTCAAAGAAGTAAGAACAAGAAATCAGCTGACAGTCTTATGGGAACTCCTTTGTAGGTAATGATTTCTCAAAAGAAACTGCAGGCAAGAAGAGACTGGCAAAAGTGTTTGAAAATGATGAAAAGGAAGGACCTACAACCAAGATTACTCTACCCAGAAAATCTGTCATTTAGAATGGAAGGGAAGAGGGGCCAAAGGGGAAAAATTTGGACAAGGAAAAGCTAAAGGAGCTCATCGTCCCCAAGTCCTTCTTATATGAAATGTTAAGGAACTTATTTAAGGAAAAGCAAAACTATGCACATTAAAATGACAACAAACTCACAGCTATCAACTGAATGACATTAAAAAACAAACAGAAACAAACTAAGCAAACAACTAGAACAGGAACAGAACCATAAATAATGGGGATCATGTGGGGGGTTATCAGCAGGAAGAGAGAAGGGGAGAATAGGAAGAAAGGTACAGGGATTAGTACAGATGTTAAGAATAGTAAAGTAAATAGAGAAGCAAAAGAATTTATATGCACAACCCATGGACATGAACAGAGGGCTGAGGGGGTTGCTGGAGGGAAGGGGTACACAGGGTAAAGGGGTCAAGGGGAAAAATTGGGACAACTGTAATAACATAAACACTAAAATATATTTACCGCCCCCCCCCAAAAAAAAAAAGAAGAATGAGGTTACAATCCATGTGAATTTCTGTTTATTTTTTATTTTAAGATTTTAATTTTTAGAGAGAGAGGAAGGGAGGGAGAGAGAGGGAGAGAAACATCAATGTGTGGTTGCCTCTTGAATGACCCCTATTGGGGACCTGGACCACGACACAGGCATGTGCCCTGACTAAGAATGAAACCAGTGACCCTTTGGCTTGCAGGCTGATGCTCATCCACTGAGACAGACCAGGCAGGGTTGAATTTTTGTTTTACTCTGCATTTAATGCCCAAATATTAGGGAGAAGGCTAATTAATAGTATTTAGGGTAACCAAAGGAGTGAAAACAGAAAGTTTAACTAATTTGTAGAAGGAAATTCTCTGCAGGGGTTTAAGAGACAAGAAGTTTGTTTTGATTGGATTTGATTAAACTTATTGACTTGGTAAACTCTGTGGTTGTCAGCATGTATCAGGAGAGCAAGTTTAATATATATTACTATATTATACATTTTAATGCAGCAAGCTAGAGAAACTCACTGACTCATAAGGAATTGAAATGTCGAAATGGAAATCCAGGCTTTGAGATTCCTAGAATCTCTGAAACCATCTTGCACCTTTCTCTCCATCTGCCTGTCAACATGACTTTCTGAAATAACTAATCTCAGAGGAATATTTTAGGGAAAAAAATCATGTGGATGTGTTTTTCCCCATTAATAAATGCCAATCTTAGGCAGTGTTTTTGTCAGGAGTCTCTGTTCCAGCTTTAAAAGCCAAAAGAAAACAATGAAAATGAATATACCAAAATGTAATTTTAAATGCAAATGCAGATTCTGCAGAAAGGCAGCAAAGGCTAATTGTAGTTTTTCTTCATGTTTGGTTCCATAGACAGTGTGTCATCACCTTCCTCCTGCTAGGAACACCCAGACCACAGTTGTACTGCCACATTTTAGCCTCTTAAATAAAATACATTTGACTTAAAAGAAAAGAAAAAGCCCAATGGCAGAAATCAATAGGCACTTAACCCTATCTGGTTGTAGGTAAAAAGGCAACCATATGTGATGTGGCAGTGTGCCTCTTAATTCATGAGAAATGCAGAATAGAAACATTGGTTGATATAAAGAAAGGGCAGCGCTCACTAAGTATAGATTTTTTTAAAAAATTCAACCACTGAATTAAGGACACCTCTTGTTCATAACCTATCCAAGTTGCACATACATTTCATAGTTAGACTAACTTGGACTCTATCCTAAAATGGGCAACTTGAGCTTCTTTCTGTTTTTATTCCATCATATCTGGATACTCATAGGCTACATAGTATGCTGAGCTTGGATAAGTATTATCATTTATAGCAAAGCTTGGTTCACTCATTTAAATCTTAAGACATGTTTATAAAAAAGTATAGAATCACTTGTGATCCCATTTTGGTTTCACACTCTCCCCCTTTCCCTTGACTGAATGTTATTATTTAGAGTCCAGAAGAATGAATGAAAGTACCAAATCAAATAACTACTAGGAAAAACTTGAATGAGCCACACAATTAGATCTTTGAATTTAAAAATGACTTTGGCACTTACATGGAGTCCATTCTCTATCATGTATGTTGTAATTAGGAGCGCAGACTCTGGACAAAACAAATGTTTTCTTAATCTTTATTCCTTCTCTATCAAAACTCAATGGATTCAGTTATAAGTTCCATTGGGTTTTTGTGCCCTTTCCTGCCCTCTACTGAGGATGCTACTGCATTAGAAAATGGCCAGAAACAAAAAGGAAGCTGTGAGGTGGAGGGTTTGAATAACTGCTTTAAGTGAGCACACCAGGACATAACATGGTGCCAGGAGTCCAATGTGTGCCTCAGTCCAGAGGCCATCTGGGTTACTCATTGGGAGGGTGCCTTAACCAAACAAGGGCTTGGGTCCCACAGTGACGGAACTACGTGGCTTTGTATCTACCTCTAGTTTACCTTCCAAACTTTCTTCTGTGGTGTTACTCTGCCTGAAAGCAAAGGACTCCCTTGAATCCCTTTTCAGCTCTCTCAGCTGCCTCGCACTGGGAATCACATCTGCATGTCTGATGTGCTGGGTTTGAGGAGGAAAGCACAGAAGAGGAGGAAAAGAAGTTCCCGTCTTTGGTACCAGTTTACATAAAGAACAGGTTTTAAAGTAAGTTTTGCAGTATATGTCATATATGTATCAATCTTAAAGTTTTGCCAAATGAGTCAAAATATACTAGGATTATTCATTAAAAAGTGCCTTTATTTTCACTGCAATTTCTCGCTTTCATTCCCAAAGATTTTTTTTTTAATTCCATTTCCCCCCTTTGGTGGGTTGGGGGTGGGGATTGGGGCAGAAGTCAACTCCTTAGAAGCCTTATGCCTGAGTTTATAAGTGTAAACATAGAGGAAATAAAACATTTTATAAAACCACTCAGAATCTTCTTTTTAATTATTTCTGCAGGAATATTATATTTTGTTTTACAAGCAGAAGGCTGTAGCTATCCTTTACTGCCAGCCATGCCTAGGAGGGGGGTACATTCTAAACTCATTTAACTTTCTCTTTAAACATTATAAACATGATACATATGACATCAAGCTGAAAAAAAAAAAAAAAAAGAGATTTTAAATGAATTGAGAAGTGAGGGATATCCAAATGCAGGAAGATAATAGGAGGTTAATCAGAAGTAGGAAAATGCTCAGGAAAATCCAGCCCTTGGTCAGTCAGGCCTGTGCGCTGGTGTTTAGTTCAGCCCTGGTTCATCTCTTCCGCCCACACCGTGTAGATCTGTGCAAGCTCCTGCCCTTCCCCAGTGTGGGCGAGCCTCCTCTCCCCACCCAAGCCCATAGGGACATTCCCTTCTTCCTTCTTGCTTCCACTTCTCATGTTTCTAATGT
Organism: Noctilio leporinus; assembly: GCA_004026585.1. Classification (NCBI taxonomy): domain Eukaryota; kingdom Metazoa; phylum Chordata; class Mammalia; order Chiroptera; family Noctilionidae; genus Noctilio; species Noctilio leporinus. The sequence continues at coordinate 187,660 of PVIW01002518.1, read as the reverse complement.
CAGTTTCTAAGGTGAGCCAGGCAGTTTGATTAAAAAGAAATGACCAAATTATTTTGCTAAGCTCTGCAATAGCTGAATACAAGAAAGATTAATTTTCTTTTCTCTACTGTGAGCTAAGGACAAATCTCTATGCAAAATAAGTGAAATTAGAGATCTTATTTGATTTAGGACCTATGGTATTCTCAAGTGCATTTCCATTTTCTATGATTCTCTGAATTCCTTCTTCTTTAAGATTTTTATTTTATTTTATTTTATTGTTGTATTATATTCATCTTATTTTTCTATCTCTGCTCTCCCCTTTCCCAGCCTCCCTCCCCTCCCCCATTTTAATGTATTCCCATTTATAGAAAATTGCTCCCTTCAGCTGCCTGTACAGAATGACTATAATAATAATATTAATACTAATAATACAACTACTACTAATAACAAAATCAAACACTGTGGAATTTCTATGGGTTTGGCACTATTTTAAATACTACATGATTATTGATTTATCCTCTAAAAATGCTGTATTATGGGTGCTATTATGATCTACATTTTACAGATGAAGAAACTGGGCCACAGGTTGAGTAACTTGGTGAAGATGACAGCCAGGAAGTTTGGCACTGTGATTCAAAATCCAGTGGTGCAAATCCAGAATTAATGTTTGTAACCACAAAGATAGTAGATTTGCCCTGTAATAATTGCTAAACTTGCATATTGACCATCAACAATATAAAACAATACACCCCTGTCACTGTAACTGGTGGAGTAGTCCTCACTCTACTGGGCACCCATGCAGCATGCCTTGCAATCAAGGTGCCAAGAAAAACACATTCATTCTTTTGAACCACTAGGAAATCTATAGGGTCTCATAGCTGTGTAGGGTGTTAAATAAATCTCTAGGTTTGAGGAAGTGACTACATGACAAAGGAGCTTTGCACAACCATCTGGGCCATGGTGAGGAGACCTGAAGAGGCACAGCACCTGTGCTGGTGTCCAGCCTGGAGTCAGCTGCATGACCTCAGGTCAGTTGTCCAATTGCTTTATGCCTCAGATTCTTCCTCTACAATAAAGAGAGCATTCTGATCTCTTATCAGAGGCTATATTAGAACTAAAAACTGTCACTGCATGCTGTATGAACAAAGGTTTTGCTAGAGTTTTAGAAGAGAAAAATGTGGTAGAATCAAGTCATCCCTTTGCATATAAGAGTTTAAACAGGTATAACTCAAAATCACCTGCAGTGTGGGGGAATGACATTGCAATTCACACTTTAAGTAGATATACTATGTATAGGAAAGATACTCGTATACATCTCCTTTACTTACATGGGCAATAATACATTGACACCAAATGTGTATTTTTGCCCCACTTAAGCAATTCTGTAATAACAGCTGGATATTCTATACTTTATTGCAATTTTGACACTCTCCACCTACTCTCCACCTATCACACCCCACAGATTAAGGTTCAGCCCCACAAGACTGCCCTTGCTTCAGACACCAATTACAAGTCCCATGTCCCTATTACTTTTGACTAAATAAATGACTGTAAAGAAAGTTCCATGACTCCTTCCTTGAGTTTGCTCATTTGCTAGAGTGGTTCAGAGAACTCAGGGAAACACTTACTAAGGTTTATCATCTTATTGATAAAGGATACAGATGGATATCCGGATGAAGAGATTCATAGGATTAGATCCAGAGGGGTCCTACGCTCAGGAGTTTCTGCCTCCATGCAGTTGCAGTGAGCTGTTCTTGGGCACACAGGTATGCTCACCACCATGAAACTCTCCAAATCCCATACTTTGGGGGTTTTAAAAAATTACAGTTGATATTGAGTATTAGTTTCAGGGGTACAGCATAATTGTTATATATTTATATAACTTATGAAACAATTCTTGTACTCACCTGCCTCCATAGTTGTCATAAAATTATTGACTATGTACCCTATGCTGTCCTTTAATTTGTATTTCTTAATCTCTTCATGAGGGTTAAGAACATCCTTTTCCTTAGCCTCCTAACACTTCTCCCATCTGGCAACCATCAATTTGTTCTCTTTAAATTCATTTCTATTTTTATTCATTTATTTCATTTTTTAGATTCCACAAATAAGTAAAATTATATGGTATTTATCCTCCTTTTATTTTACTTAGCATAAAACTCTCTAGGTTCATTTGTGTTGTCACAAATGGCAAGATTTCATTCTTTTTATGGCTGAGTAATATCCCAATATATACAGGGTGAGGCAAAAGTAGGTTTACAGTTGTTGGTATGAGAAAAATAATAAATAATAACATGAAAATAAACTTTGTGTTTCACATACTCACAACTGCAAACCTACCTTTACCCCACACTGTATGTGCACCACTTCTTTCTCCAGTTGTTTACTGATGGACACTTAAGTTGATTCCATATTTTGGCTATTGTAAATAATGCTGCAATGAGCATAGGGATGCATGTATCTTTTCAAGTTGGTGTTTTATATTTCTTCACATAAGAAGTGTAATTGTTCTGGATGGTAGCACAGTGGATAAGGCACCAGCCTGCAAATCTGAAGGTCTCTGGTTCAAGTCCCCAGCCAGGGCACATAACCAGGTTACAAGCCAGGTCTCCATCCAGGTCCATGGCTGGAGGCAGGTGATAGGAACCATACATTGACATTTCTCTCCCTCTCTGCCTCTCTCCCTTCCTCTCTTTCTGGAAATAATAAATAAAATCTTTAAAAAAATTTTTAAAAAAGAAAAGTGTAATTGTTGGATTATAAGATTATTCTATTTTTAAATGTTTGCAGAACCTCTGAAAGAAATGATTGGGGGAAATCATTTTATAAGTTATATATGTCTAACCACTATGCTATGCACCTGAAACTACTATAACATTAAATGTTAACTGCAGTTTAAAAAAATACTGTTTTCCATAGTGGTTACACCAATCTGCATTTCAAATGCAATGTATGAGGGTTCCCTTTTCTCCACACCTGCTGTTTTTTGATGGATTGATGATGGCCATTCTGATAGGTATGAGATAATATCTCATCATAGTTTTAATTTGCATTCTCCTGATGATCTTTTCATATGTTTAGTTGCCATCTGTATGTTTTGTTTAAAGAAGTGTCTATCTAGATCCTCTGCCCAGTTTTTACAGGGTTAATTTTTGTGTATGTCTGTGTGTCTGTTGAGTTTTATGTCTTATTTTGATAAAAGACCTTGTTGGATGTATCATTGGCAAATATCTTCTACCATTCAGTGGTTTGCCTTTTAGTCTTGTTGATGGTCTCCTTTGCTGTGCAAAACATTTTAGTTTGATGTAATCCCATTTGTTTATTTTTTCTTTTGTTTCCCTTGCCTGAGGAGCTAAAGCACAAAAAACACTGCTATGAGAAATGTCCAAGATTTTATAGCCTGTGTTTTCTTCCAGAATTTTTATATTTTCAACTGTTATATGTAAGACTTTAATCTATTTTGAGTTTATTCCTGTGCATACTCTAGGAAGGTGGTACAGTGTCATTTTTTTTTTTTCAGGTATCTGTCTAATATTCTCAATACCAATTATTAGACTGTCTTTACCCCATTGTTTGTTCTTGCCTCCAAGGTCAAATATTAATGGATCATAAAGGTGTGGGATTATTTCTGAGCTCTCTCTTCTGTTCCATTGATGTATATGTCTGTTTTTTATGCCAGTACTATGCTGTTATGATTACAATGGACTTGTATTATAGTTTGATATCAGATAGCATCATTCCTCCAACTTTGTTTTCTTTCCTAAGGTTGCTGTTGCAATTGAAGTTGTTAGTGGTTCCATATATATATTTGAAATATTTGTCCTAGTTATGTGTAATATGCTATAAGTAACTTGATAGAAATTGCATCGAAATTGCTTTGGGTAGTATAGACATTCTAATGATGTTAATTTTTTCTGTTCATGAACCTGGTACATCCACTTATCTATATCTTCTTCAATTTCTTTCTTCAGTGTTTTACAATTTTCTGAGTATAGATTTTTTACCACCTTGGTTAAATCTATTCCTAGGTAACTTATTTTTGTTGTTGTTATAATTGTAAATGCAATTTTTTTCAGTTTCTCTTTCTAATAGTTCATCATTGGAGTGTAAAAATGTAACTAATTTCTGGATATTTACTTTGTATCCTGATACTTTACTGAATTCATTTATCAGTTTTAGTAGTGTTTTAGAGGATTCTAGAGTTCTCTACATATAGTATCAAGTCATCTGGAAATAATGATAGTTTAATTTCTTCCTTTCCAATATACTCTCTCTTTTTTCTTCAATGTGGAGGTAATGTTTGAAATTCTAGCATGAGCTCCATGGGCCATGGTGTCACCATAAAAATGGCAGATATGATTTAAAGCAATAGGGGCAGAAGTACAGAAGCCTGGATTATTGATGACATCATAGTTTCCTGTATCAGTCATGGGTTGCCTACTGCTCAACTTTTTTATTATGAGAATATTAAAAGCAAAAAAATCTCCCCAAAAAACCTAAAGAAATTTAAATCACTTTTTTGGTATCTCTATTTCCAACCTAATCTTGTATATCATAATACTAATTTTATCATCAGTTAAATTAGTCATTTATAAAAATAGATTGTGATAGCTTTGATTAAATGTAAAGTCTGATTATCCTGAAGAAGCAAAAACAAAATATTAATTATATTATGTGCTGCATGATTAAGGTAAAAATGAAATTTTTCTACATTTATTTTACTGAATTAAACATTAGAAATAGTTAAAATTTAGCAGCAGATGAAGGTATATTATCTATCATTTATGATAACAATACCTTGGTTTCAATAAAATAGCATCTATTGTATTAAATTAAATTTATTACTTAATTTGATTATATCTAATGTATAGATTTATCCAATGTATATCTAATATATAGATTTATCATATTACAAATTTTATTTTTTCAAGTACAAAAAGGTTATATTTAAGTAATATAAAAATTAAGGCTCCATAATTATTGGTTTTCATTAACAAGGAAGAATAAATTACTCAAGCTTGAAATGTAACACTTTTTTGAAAAGATTTTATTTATAATTTTTAGGGAGGGGGAGGGAGAGAGGCAGAGGAGAGAGATATCACCTTCCTCCAGCTACGGACCTGGCTGGAGACCTGGCTGGGAATCAAACCAGCAAGTTTTGGATTCACATGCCAGTGTCTTATCCACTGTGCCACCAGCCGGGGCAAAATGTAACACTTTTAAGTATAGTCATACACCGCATAAGGACATTTGGATTTGTGATAGACTGCATATATGACAATGGTCCCATAAAAATTACAAAAGAGCTGAAAATTTTTTATTACTTAGTGACATCATAGGCATTGTAACATTGTGGTTCAATGCATTACTCATGTGTTTATGGTGATGCTGGTATAAACAACAAAGCTACAGTGATGTCAGTTGTATAAAGTATAGCACATACAATCATATACACTACATAAAACTTGATAATGGTGCCCTGGCCAGTGTGACTAAGTTGATTGGAACAACATCCTGTAAACAAAAAGGTCATGGGTTTGACTCCTGGTCAGGGAAAAAGCCTAGGTTGTGGGTTCAGTCCCAGTCAGGTCACATACAAACGGTGACCTACTGATGTTTCTTTTTCACATCAATGTTTCTCTCCCTCTATCCCTAACTACCTCCCTTCCCCTCAATCAAAAATCAGTAAGCATGTCCTTGGGTGAGGATAAAAAAATGATAATGATAATAAATGACTATGTTTATGATTTGTGTATTTACTATACTATACTATTTATTGTTACTCATTCTACTTATAAAAGTTTGTCCCATAACAGTACTTCCTATTATGCTAACAGCAGTCTTATACCATGTCCCTTGATTAAATTGTTTTCTCTTGTGCTTGATTTAATATGTTGTTTCATAAATTCAGTGCAGCCTAAGCACACAGTGTTTATAAGGTTACAGTAATGTAATGTCCAGAGCCTTCACAGTCACTCACTATTCATTCACTGACTCACCCAAAACAGCTTCCAGTCCTGCAAGTTTTATTCCTGTAAGTGCCCTACACTGGTGTACCATTTTTAAATCTTTTATACTATATTTTTACTGAAACTATTCTATGTTTAGATATTTTTAGATACACAAACACTTATCTTTGTTTGCACTTGGCTGAAATATTTGATACAGGTTTGTAGCCTAGCAGAAGTAGTCTATACTTAATTTCTGTGTAAGTGCATTCAAAGATATTTGCACAATGATGAAATACCACCTAATGATGCATTTTCAGAGTCCTATCATTAAGTGATACATGACTTTATAAAAGTTAACATTAATAGATTAGCTATAAATTAGTCTGAAGCTCATAGGTAGAAAGAATAGAGACAGGATTTAACTCTAAGGATCTTTACTGATTACTATGGGCATCTAAACCTCTGTGCATCTCTTCCTGCCTCTCATTGAGATTTCTGCTTTCTGACTTACTAAGAAATTCATATTATCACTTTAAGCAACTTTAACTCTTGGATTACATGAGAAATGTTCCCTTCAAAGTACTAATAGCATTTGAAGTTATTCTTTTTATCTTCATCTAACTGTCCTTTTCTAATTATGTCTGGGCTCTTCCAGCCTGTGTTGTCCTGAATTCCAGAGCCATTTCTCAGGTAAGAAAAGAAAACAAATCTTGATTCATTGTACATGGATATTATTATTATTATTACATTTGTAAACATAACTCTATTAAAGTAACTAGGATTCAGATTGATGGTGAGAAAGAGTTGCTTGTTTCATTAAAGCGAGAGGTGACAGGAGTGGAGGAAACATGCCAACTCTCAGGGAAAGCTTGGCAGCCTTTATACATTTTGGAGGAGAAACAGTATACACCATAATATAATAAACACTGGCTTTGGAGTTAGTTCTGGTTTTGAAGCTGTGCTCTGCTGCCTAACACTGTACAAATCTGTTGGTGCATAATTTCTCCTCTCTGAAGCTTAGATTTCTTGCATGTAAAGTGGGTCTAATAGCCCCTAACTTGGAGGATTGCTGTGAAGGTTATATGTTGTATGGACTTATGTGAAAATGTTAACACAGCATATGGCACAAAATAGGCAAGTGTTTAAGTCACGGCTGGTATTACTACCGACCTCAATGTGATTCTTTTATATTTTGATGAAGATGTACAGTGAGGGCCTACAGGTCTCAGATGAAGACAAAAATGAAAAGCTAAGAAACAGGGAGCAAAAGAATTACCTCAGATGCTATAGTTTGAATGCTTGTGTTACCTAAAAGTTTATATGTCATTGTCTGATGTGATGCTATTAGGAGGTGAAGACTTTGAGAGGTGCTTTGGTCGTGGGCGTGAAGCCTTCATGAATGGGACCAGAGTTCCTATTAAAGAGGCCCCATGGAGCACCCTAGTCCCTTCTGCAGTGTGAGGACATGGAAAAAAGGTGGCCATCTATGAACCAGGAAGCTGGAAAGATACCTCATCAGACACCAAAGCAGCTGGCACATTGATTCTAAACTTCTCAGCTTCCAGAATGATAAGAAATAATGTGTTGTTTATAAGCTTCCTAGACTATGATATTTTATTATAGCAGCCTGTATGGACTAAGGCAACAGGGAACCAACTTATGTCCTCATTAAGTAAGGATTCCTGCCCTTTTCCCCACTTCATGAATTCCCAACCATGTCAATGTATTCACAAAAATGGCTGTTTATAATTGTGGGGGGTGGAAGATATTTTACTCCATACTTCTAGGTTCTTCTGGCTGGTCTAATAATTAAATTGACATGAGATAGAATAACAAGAGAAAAAATAACCAAATTTAATTACATATGTGTGTTTAAGAATACCACATACATGAGAGACACAGAAACTCCACATACATGAGAGATTCAAAGAGAAAAAGTTAAAATGAGGTGTACATGGCATTCTGAACTAAGGATGAGTTCAGGTACCTTGGGTCTTCAGCAGTAGGGAGGGTCTTTCACCAGCTGATAAGAAGAGCAGATGTTCTGTAATTGATAATTTGCCTTGCCTATGGATAGGTCATAAAAATTAGTTCTGGCGGTAACTCTTATTATGGACAAGATCCCTAATTAAAATTCTTTAAGGAAGAGGTAAAAGTTTTTCATGAGTCTGTAGGATCTTATTGCTTTTAGCTCAAAATAATTCATATTCAAAGTGACACTTTTTGGGGAGGCCTGTTTTGAACCCCTTTATAATACAGCACTGTGGTAGGAAAAAATGTGCTACTAATTCACTGTTGACTGATATTTATGATCTGGGGTGATGTTAAAAATATTTAATAACCAAATAGTAGGGGTGCTGTTATCTCATATTCCAATTGATAGCACACATTATCTTCTACTTCCTGCCATGAACAGTCCAAATGGACTCAGACTGTGACAATGTGTACTTTCTAACTAACTCAGCTGATGTTTTTATATATCAAGAAATGCATGAATAAGAAGGAAAGTGACTAATGGTGTGATTTTACTACGTAATGTGAACTGTTTGGAGAAATAAACTATGTGAAGTGCATGCACTTTAATTGCTTTTCACTTTCTGATGTTGATTTTCCTTCCCCCACCGACAGGGAAAATTCTTAATTCCTTAACAAATGGAATATTAAATAATACTTTAATCTTGTACCTCACAGAGTAGTAGCATAATAATCGGAGCTTTCTCAGCATATACACCAAATATATTTTAAGATACTTGGTAACTTTTAATTTTGCAAGTATTTAATTTAAAAAATCACAGGAGACAAAGAGCATCCAAATATCATTTTAGTTTAGTTTTGAGATCAGCAGTAATTTAAGTAAATGTGAATTAGGCAATACTTTCAGATGTGGACTTGTATTTAAAATTTAGGTTGGAAATAATGTTAAGATGGTCTGGAAATTTTCTAAGAGTCCTTTCACCCTTGGGCTGAATGAAGAATTTTAACCAATTCATATCGTCAGCACAGGAAAGGAAAAGAGTATAAGAAAGAAAAGCCCATTTGTTGAGTAGCACTACACTGTGCATTTCTGATGGCAAAATCAGCTCTATCCAAATACCTTGGCTGATAGGAATGTTCATTGTTGACACTGTGTTCTTTGGAGTGTGTTTCTACATCGAAAACCCAAAGGATGCTGGGAACTTGGGTTGATTATGTATTTTCAACCTTTCAAGGGCCTTTAGATTGCAAAGGAACAACCCAAAAACTTCACAGGGGGCAGCATTTTAAGAAGGGTCAGTGTTTGTGTTGATACTGTCTTGCCATTTCATGTAGATTGGTGAAGGTTTAAAGATTCCAAAATTTTTGTATTCACGGCCCATCGACTGCATCATAGCTGTTAAGCTCGTGATAGGCTAGAGCTGCTTTGCCTATCGCAGTGCAATGAGTTAATCATGGCGTAATTGGCAGGATTTCAGCTCTGGGTCAACTGTCAGTACAAAGTCTTTTGCCATGTCTATCAAGGGTTGTATGAACTGCCTATTTGCATATGTGGTAAATACTCTACATGGACAGCTCTAAGTGGTATAAATGGAACTGTACTTGTGCCAAGGAAATAGCTCTACACACTGTAAACATCTTGGCTTTCTTCTGCTGTATCTCAGGTGGTGTGAGTTCTGGCAGGAGCCAGATTCCAGGGTGGAGATTGGGTCCTCAGGGCCACCAGGCACACCGGGCAGCTTCACAGGGCCGACAGGTGGTTCCAATTGGCTAATAGCCCCTTCCTTTTAATGAAGTCATTGGTTCCTTCCTTGGGGAGAAACAGAAGTGAGAAAAAGTTGGACTTAACTATGCATTGAAGATGTCAAAATTACTATCTTCATCAAAATATCTTAAGCTGCACTTATCTGAGAATATCAATATATTGCAGGAAAAAGATCTAAAGTTTTATCATCATCACCACCACTACCATCATCATCATCATCAAAGCGAAGGACAGAATTAATTAGCACCCCGGGGCGTAGGCTCCCAGAGTGGAACCAGTATGACTTGGCACTGTATTGCTGGAACATCTTGTAAGCAGGTACAATGCCAAGTGAGCACATGTGAACAAGAATAATCAGCAAGGAGGAAATGTTTATTTTATTAGTGAGTATCAAATTTAACTGGAAGCAGGAAAGAACTGCTCCATCTGTTCTGTGGACAGAGCCATCACGCTGTAAGACAACAGATCACTGCTGGTGTAGAAGTCATGGGGGAGAAGGAAAGCTGTGCATCTGGCCCTTCAGTGAAGCTTGGTAAATAAGCTGTTGCCAGCATCTGATCACCTTTTACCAGCCTAGGAGAAAAGCATGAATCAAATCTCTCTGATTTGCTACTCATCAAACAGTGATTATTGTTCTTCTGGATGAGTAGGAAGAGTGGCTAATCGGCTGCCTTTTACATGTATAAACATATTATCCATGAAGATGCTTTACTTTATTTGTTAGTTAATAAATTTGCAGGTAATATGAGGGGGAAAAGGAAGTGCAATATGGGCCATGAGGAGACAATCTGATTTATTTCCAACTATATAGTAGCCAAGCATTGCCTCTGGAGAGTGTTTTCCTTTCTTTTTTTCTTATATATTCCTAAAATACAGCCTTATTGAGATATGAGACATATATTAAACTGCACATACATAAAATGTACAATTGATCAATTTGTACATACATATGCATTTGTGAAACTATCACTACAATTAAGATAATGAATGTGCAGTATCCAAAGAGTTTTCTTGTATTCCCTTGTATTTCTTTCCATCTAAACCTGTTCTTCCCCACTCCAATCTCTCTTCCCCCACTGATCTGTTTTTTGTTACATAGATTACTGAGCATTTCCTAGAATTTTATATAAATATAATCATATAATATATACTATTTTTTGGTTTAATTTCTTTCACTCTTTATGCTTGAGATTCATCTACATTGTCATGTATCAGTAGCTCATCATTTTGTATTGCAGAGTGGTATTCTACAATGTGGATAAAGAGACATTTGTTTATCCATTCATATGTCGAAGATAATTGGCTTGTTTCCAATTTTAAGTTATAAATAGAACTGTTTGAATATCTATGTACAAGTCTTTCGTAGACAGATCCTGGCTACATAGATAGATGCTGTCACCATCATTCTCATTCTAGTGCAGAGCAGAATTTCTCATGTGTAAATATGTAAGAGTGGAATGGCTGGATCACATGGTAGGTATAGGTTAATTTTAAGAAACTTCCACACTGTTTTCCGAAGTTGCTGTACTCCTTACATTTCCATATGCAGTTTAAATTCTTCCATATTCTTGAAGACATTTGATATGTTAAGTATTTAAATTTTACTCATTTAAATAGGTATACATTGGGATCTTAGTGTGATTTTTATCACATTTTCTTAATGACTAATGATCTTAAACATTTTTTCTCCTGTTTATTTGCAATTATCCTGACTTTCCTGGGGTAGTATATATTCAGACTTTTGGCCTATTAAAATTTATTATTATTATTATTATTTATTATTATCATTGAGTTTTGAGAGCTCCTTATGTATCATTCAAGTGACTCTTTCATTAAATATATGATTTTAAAATATTTTTCCTAGTTTGTGGCTTGCATTTTCATTTTCTTAAGAGTGTGTTTATATTGTTTAATCTTCACCTAAGGACATGCTTATTGATTTTAGAGAGAGGGGAAAGGAGGGAGGGAGAGAGAAGCATCAGTCATTTGTTTGCTTCTTTTTTTTTTTAAGTGGTTTTTATTTTACTTTTATTTATTTTTATTAGTTTTTAAAGATTTTATTTATTAGTTTTAGAGAGAGGAGAAGGGAGAGAGGCAGAAAGGGAGAGAGACATCAAAGTATGGTTGCCTTTCACCTGCCTCCAGCTAAGGACCTAGCTGGAGACCTGGCTTGAAACCTGGGTATGTGACCTGGCTAGGAATCAAATCAGCAATCTTTGGGTCCACAGGCTGGCACCTTATCCACTGTGTCACCAGCTAGGGCTGTTTGCTTCTTGTATGTGCCCTGTCAGGATACTGAACCTGCAAACTCAGGCATGTGCCCTAACAGGGAACCAAACCTGATGACCTTTTGGTTTATAGGACAACAATCCAACCAACTGAGCCACACCAACCAGGGCTTAAGAGTGTTTTAAAAGGTTGGGTTACTAATTTCAATAAACTCAAGTTTATCAATTTATTCTTTTATGGATCTTGCTTTAGGTGCAATATCTAAGTAGTCTTGTCTAACCTAACATCTCAAAGATTTTCTCCTACATTTTCTTTTTCTCTTTCTTTTCATTCTTTGGTTCCAGGATCAGAGCGGGGGGGGGGGGGGCTGGTTTCTAGATGTCAAGAGACTCCTGCTTTCTGCATTGAAAAACTCTGCACCATGCCGTGTGGATTTGGAGCATTAGAGGCAAGGTGAGAGCAGGGACCTTGAAAACTTGCTGTGAAACCTCATATTCCAACCAAGAAAAAAGCTACTACTTGCTTTTATAGGAGCTGTCACAAAGGTTTCAGATGTAGGCAATAGGATTTTCCAAGAAAAAGTAAAAGCAATTTTATACAGTATTTTGAAATGTTAACCATTGGCATTTATTATTTAGTAAAACTAGGAAATGGGAAGAACTTTCTTGGCATTTTCATCTTAAAATGTAAATAAAATATTCTTACTTCCAATTTGTGCTATTCTTGCTAATTTGGATTTTATATTTTTAGACAGTGAGTTTAGCTAATGGCTCAAAATAAATAATATAGGTACTTAAAAAAGAATTCTAAGGACTTCAAATTTAAGTGATCAGAATTGAGGCTTCCATGTTTCATTTGGTCACAATTTTTGAAAATATCTCCAAGTTATAATTTTTGGTGTGAGCTGTAATTGCTGAACTTGCCTTTACTCAAGGCTGATTTTATATAACATTTTTCTATCAAGTTTAGTGTTATAAGTCACCAAATATAGAAATAAAATCCCTTGTTGAAGTCATCCTCCTTAAACCTCATACTGGCAAGAACAAAATTATTTGAAAAGTATCCATTATTATAATTCTTATAGAGCAGCTAATCTACAAGTTGCTTAGTTACTACCATGTGATCCTTTTACTGAAAATCTATTCTGATATTACTGATATTGTTTATCACTTTTGGGACTTTTGAGATCATTTTGCAGAAGGTGTGGTTGTTTTGCATTCTGAAGTTTAAATTTAAAACTGGCTGCACTGAGGAGGGTGTTCATTGCTAAAGCTGGTTAAAATAGTTTAAAATGCCATTGGAAATGTTGTTTTGCATTTGACAGTATAAAAGCTAGCTGAAGGATTTGAAAATGCTCCTGTAGGAGGGAGAAAGAGGGATTTGAATTTCTTGCCATGGGCCACCACTAGAGCAACTGTTAATGATTTAAACAAGGATTCTTTTCTAAAAGTAAAACTGTGCTAGTATACTTTCTTTCCTTGAGGAAGGCAAAGGACAGGGCTGGGCTCATACATTTTCAGCAGCTGACATGTTAATGAGACTATTTCCATTGAAATGAACTAAATACTATTACAATTTGTGGACTTCCCACTGATTTCTAAAGCATTAATTGAACTTAAAAAAGTGCTCCCAGAATCAATTTAAATGAATTTTTAGATTGAACATATATGCATTCACAAACAGTCAACATTTGTATTTATTTAACTTGGCTTATGTCATATTCAATTTCCTTCAAAGAGTTAGTGTTTTGGTGGCTAAACAATGAGAGAAATATAATTTAGGAGAGATTGTAATTGAGATCAGTGAACTTTTCAAAATTTTGATTTTTTTTATTTTTATTTTTGGGGAGTACAATAACTAAAACATCCACTGACCAAAAAGCCATTTGTTAGTAACAGGTTACTTTTGTTTTAATTTTCCAAGTTACTTTTATATAAATTCTTTTATTGATCTTTCACAAAAAAATATTAATATGCACATGAGAGAAACTAGAAACAAAGAAAAGTTAAGTATTTTGCTCTAGTAATATTGCCAGTTAGAGAAACCAGGATAATATTAGTGTTCCCTAATAGCTTTTCTTCTAGAATTGGTGCCACTTTTTTTTTTAAGCATCTCTTTTATTCAATGGAATATCCAACTATATCTAATTGTGTGTGTTAATATTTGGCAATAGGGGAGAGTAAAAAATGAATGTCAATGAATTTGGTGACAGAAGAATAAAAACCCTGAAGGAGTTCTATGAGTTATCCAGATGCCCCTTTCTTATTTTCAGAAAACAAGGCTATTCTACACACCAAGGTTTAAGTTTGAGACTTGGACACTTCACTGAGGAATGCACCTCTCCCTAAAGCTTCTTCTGAGTGCTCTTTTCAATAGTCACCCAGATAGGAGGCCAACCCATGACCATTCTACTCTTTAATGACCATATGTCATGATCTGCCTCTAGCCAATGGGGACTTTATTGCTCTATCCCTTTTGTAAATGAGGAACTCAGTTCTGATTTTAAAATAAACCTACCACATTTTTTGCACCATAAGATGCACCTGCCCATGAGATGCACCTAGGTTTTGAGGAGGAAAGCAAGAAAAAAAAAATTCTGAGCCAGGGAGAACCAAGATGGTGGAGGAGTAAGCAGAGCTACACCAATCTCCTCCCAACACCAAACTGAAATTACAACTTAATTGGGGAGAACTCATCCAGAATAACTAACAGAACACTAATTTGGGAGAAGTCTTATTACCAGGGACAGAACAAAAGAGCCTATTCATCACAATGTGACTGAGGTGCCTAAAACTGACCGCTGATCACAGACTGATTGGATTAACAACTAAAGGAGACAGACAAAGACAGTGGCTCCCTGATAGTCTCCAACTGGCTGACTAGGCCCAGAATGGGACACGAGCTGATGTCACCAAGCACGGAGCAAGAAAGTAAAAAAAGTGCACCTCTACACCACAGAAGGTCACATCATTAAGAAAGTAAGTCAAAGCAGACCAATCCAAGAAGTAGATACAAATAATAGTTACTTAAAATGGGGAGACAAAGAAATAAACCCTCAGCAAATGGAAAGGAGGAATCCCCAGGAGAAGTGCAAAATGAAATAGGGGCAAGCACCCAATCAGACATGGAATTCAAAATAATGATGATAGAGAAGCTCAATGAGCTCAGTGAGCTCAAAGAAAACTACAAACAACTCCTAGGGAACTACAAAGAACTCCAGAAGAACTACAAAGAACTCCAGGGAAGCTATAAGGAACTTACTAAGAATTACACAAGCATTAAAAAGAACATAGAAACCATCAATAAGAGCCAGGAGGAAATGGAGAATACAATTTCTGAATTAAAGAACACAGTAGAAGGAATCAAAAGCAGGCTAGAGAAAGCAGAGGATCAGATTAGCGAGCTGGAGGTCAATGTAGAAAAAAATTTCCAGGCAGTACAACAAAATGAAAAAAGACTGAAAAAGAATGAAGAGGTTTTAAGAGAGCTGCGGGACAACATGAAATGTAATAACATCCGTATCAAAGGGATACCAGAAGGAGAAGAGGAGCAAGGGGTAGAAAACCTGTTTGAAAAAGTAATAACAGAAAACTTCCCTAACTTGAGAAAAGAAAATGTCATGCAAATGCAGGAAGCACAGAGGGTCCCAAGGAAAATGAACCCAAACAGGCCCACTCCAAGACACATTATCATGAAAATGGCAAATTTCAAAGACAAGGAGAGAATCCTAAAAGCAGCAAGGGAGAAACAGCTAATAATATACAAGGGGTCTCCCATAAGGTTATCAGCTGATTCCTCAACAGAAACACAAGCCAGAAGGGAATGGTAAAAAATATTTCAAGCAATGAAAAACAAAGGCCTGCAACCAAGAATACTCTACCCAGCAAGTCTCTCATTCAAAATGGAAGGTGAAATAAGGAATTTCCAGATAAAAGAATGTTAAAAGAATACATCTCCACCAAACCAGCATTGCAAAAGATGCTAAAGGGTCTGTTTTAAGAGGATGAAGAAACGGAGCCAGACAGAAACACAGGTACAAAGGTAAATGGATTAAATGCACCACTCAAAAGCTGAATGGATAAGAACCAACTTTAATTTATGAATGCTTTAAATTGATGTTGTTATAAATAGATTTTACTAAATAAGGTACAAGTTTGTATATTGTATCTGCATTACTGCAGGTTAAGTTTTCTTAGATTGGAATAATTTCATAATATGGGAAAATCAGGTTACTTGCAATAACTCAGAAAAATCAAATGCAGTTAAGGAAGAAGAAAAAAGTAAGAAAACATGGATGTATATTACATGGAATACATGTTATAAAATATGTGCTTATTTTGTGGGTGTGTAATATGTAGATTTTGTTAGCAATTTATGTTTTAAATAGCAACCAACTGGTCTTTGGTGTGTTGTGAAGTCAATCAATCTTTAGGTTAGAGAAGATTCTGAGTATGAAGACCAATTTGGATGCAAGTTGCAAACTACTAAACTATATGATTCATATACATAGACAATATATATTCTCATATTAGCATGTAGATTAGATGAGATTCCTTTCAACTAAGTCATGGAAATAGACATTTCCAGTTATGAAGGCCCCCAACTGGGGATACTTGGGGGGAAAAATTAATGCTATAGTAAACTTTATTATTGAAATGTGAACATACCTAATCTCTACCTCCTCAACAGACTCTTAAATAGTTTAGGGGTTAGTTTAGGACCACATAGGAAGTCAACCACAAGTTTAAAAAATAGCTAGAATACTATTCTACAAAATTATTTAAATCCTAGGGATTTTTATTTTTTACCTCAGTTTAGTAGACATAATTTCTACTCTGGGGACCAGCTGAGCACTGCAAGTGCATTATTTCTGAAGGCTTCAACTTATAAAACACATGTAGAGGAAAAACAGAGGGTATGGAAAGAAGTAAGACCTGTGCACAGCCTAAATAAATAAATCTACTGTTTAAGATGGAAAACTCCAAAAAGAATAAGCTGTAGTTCCAGTAGCTTAAAATAGATTTGAGATGTATTATTGGAGGAGGGGAGGATCTGACTCAAAAGCCAAATTCATTTTTTACTATGGGTTTGGCATTATCTCTAGGACAACTTTCACAAAAGTGAGTTCTGCAACACATTTCTGTGATATATTTCACAAAAATAGCATTCTAGTGTAAAATAAGTATTAAAGAAGAAAAAATCTGCTTAATTTTGCTATAATATATCTAAAACACTATCATTTAACATGTAATAATTATGCAAGCTATTGGCATATTTTAAATTTTTTGTATTAACTCTTCAAAATCCAGTATGTACTTTAAATATGTGTAAAAATATGTATGTGTGTAAGTGTATTTTTGCATGTGTTTGGTAATATTACAATTCATATTACTTTAAAGAGTAATTCTTTAAACAAATGAACTAACAGGCATTTTGGAATAATGAAAAGAAAACTTTGTATTAATATGATTTGAGAAGCTGAAAGAAGGCAGTAATTAAATAGTGAATTTTCTGGTTGTGAAAGGAAAAAAGAAAAAGTACACATTGGTGGTTACAGAATAGACAGAGGGATGTTAAGAAGAACAAAGGAAATAGAGAAGCCAAAGAACTTATACGCATGACTCATGGACATGAACTAATGGAGGCATTGCTGAAGGAAGTGGGGTGCCGGGTGGAGAAGGGCAAAGGGGGGAAAATTGGGACAACTGTAATAGCAAAATAAATAAAATATATTAATAAATAAAAAAATTCTGAACAAAATGGTGTACTAAAATACTTAATAAAATATAACAGAATAATATTTCAACCATGTAAAGTGAACAGCAATCAACAGCAGCATTAAGAACCATCACCACTGTCATTAACAAATGAGGAGCAACTTTTAAGGTTCAAGTGCTCTTCTAGTGTTCTGGAAACCCCAAGAACTCATCACAGCTAGTGTCAGAATTTATGAAGCTCAGTTGTTCACAATCGCTGATAATCACTTCCTTTGCTATCTTCATATGTGATACTATCTTCAGTTCCATCTAAGGCATTGCTAATGCCACATTTTTTGAATGACCATACAACAGTTTCATCCTTCACTGGGTGCCATGATGTTTTTACTCATTCACAAACTCGAATGATAGTGGGCCTCTACATTCATCCAGTAGGTGTCAGATCATGATTACCAGCAGCCATCCATTTGTTCCACTCTTCTTGCATAAAGACTTGAAATGGTTTGTTGATGGAAATATTGAGAGGTTGCACCTGGCTGGTTAGACCCCCAGGAATTACAGCTAGATGAGTCTTCACTTTTTTAAAGCTCTTTTTTGTAGTTTCACTAATATGTGCTCTAACTGGTCAAGCACTAATAAGCCTCATACCCGTTATTATCCTCAGCTGATTGGACAGGTCAGCAGTTGTAGCTGGGAGTGTCAGGTGGCTCTCTGCACTCTCCCAGGTCCCCGGTGATGGGCAGAGGTGGATGGCAACTGACCAGATGCCCTGAGATTCAGCAGTAAAGTGGAACACTTAAGCATCCCCAGGGGTTTAGTGTGGGCCCACCGCTTCCTCTTCTAACAGCTGTTGCCACCGCTGACAGGTCAGGTAATACACATCATGGTCTGTGACACAATATTTGCTCCATAAGACGCACAGACATTTCCCCCTACTTATTTATGGAGTGAAAAATACAGTAAATACCTATGACATGCAGAGAGTGGCTGGCACAGGAGCTGAGGGGGAAATAGAGCTGATATCTGCTGAAATGAACTCTGTCAGTGCTACAGTGAGCTGCACCATGTGACTTTGATTAGGCTTCTGAGAAGAGGCAACAAAAAGATGCTCATTAACCCTCAGCAAAAGGAGCATAGCTCTTTACTTATTCTCATGAGCCCAGGCCTACAAATAATATATCAACCTGACCTAGAAATTTCCTCATCCATGATAAACTGTTCAGAGGAATATCACATCTTTTAGCACATAATGCCTTTTTAAGCTTTCAATCTTAGATTAAAAAAAAAAAAAAAGCCCTGATTTTAGCCAGCAGCATATTGTAAGGAAGGGCTAACTTATTAGGGCATTATTATAATAAAATACCAATTTTCCTTGAAGACAAGATAGCTCAAAGACTACCCTGATTTTCTTCAATGTGTTACCACATTTTTAGTGAAAAACTTTATTTCTGAGACCACAAGTCCAGTGACTCTTACACTTGGTTCAAGGTCATTATGGATATTTCTTCTTTTGAACTCTACCTTTTTTTTTTTTGGCAGCAGCACCTTCATTTCACTATGGTGCATTACCTTCTCCCCTTGTGAATGATGATGCTAAGAATGTATACCAATGTGCCTTTCACTCACTAAGTGGCCATCATGTGACTCAGTCAGGCCAATCAGATTCTCTCCTGAGACTGTGACTCATGGGAGAATGACAAAAGGGTGAAAAGTAAGTTTTAGTGTAAATTTCTTCCAGTGGCGGCATCTTAATACTGACCTTAGGAAATTTTGCTATTAGACTCCAGAGTGCTTTCTTTCTTCTTCTTCTTCTTTTTTTATTTAAAAAAAAAATTTTTTTTTGATAAGCCTGGTTTCTCAGTCTTTAATGAATTCTGTAATGTATCCCAAATACTTGAAGGGTTCCTGTGTGGAGGAACTCCTGAGAAAATTTTGGAGATGTTAGGGAGAGATTTCTGAAAAAGGTGATAATATAAGCTGAGTACTTTTTAAAAAGACTTTATTCATTATTTTTAGAGAGAATGGCAGGGAGGGAGAAAGAAAGGGAAAGAAACATCAATGTATGGTTGCCTTTTACCAGCCTGCAGCTGCGTACTTGGCTGGAGACCTGGCTATGTGCCCTGACTGGGAATCAAACCAGAGACCTTTGGGTTCACAGGGTGGCACCTATCCACTGAGCCACCAGCCAGGGCCTTATAAGCTGAGCCTTGAAGGACCAGGATTACCTGTCCAGGTGGAGAAGAGGGGACATTTTTTAAAGGTAGAGAGAGTAGTATGTGCAAATGATAGAATATATGAAAGAACAGTATATTTAGGAAAAGGCAAATTTTCCCTGTGACTTAGAAGAGATGTTGAGACTGGGCACATGGTCAACAGTGAGATAATTCAGGAAATTCTTGCCATACTCAGTTTATATTTTATTCTGAGGATGCAGAGGGGAGCAAAAGTAGGTTAAAAGTTATGATGAGTATGCAAAACAGTTTATTCTTGTATTGTAATTTATTTATGAACTACCATATTCTATGCATACTCTGTATTTTATTGTTATTATTTCATATCCTTACTTATGATTTATCTTTTAGGTAATGATGGATGCCAAGTTAACATACTTCTGCCCACCTCTGTACTGGAAACCATCGGAGGGTTTTCCACAGAGCAATGCGATGAATAGCATTGCATTTAAAATGGCCTGCTGGAAGCCATGTGGGGAATGGAGTGCTGAAGTTCAGGAACATGTGTGGGAGGCTAATGTTGCAATATTTCTGAGAGGTGATAATGAACTGGAAATGGCAGTGGGGATCAGGAGTAGAGAAATTTGAAAAGCATAAGGAGATAAAATTCACAAAATTTTATTAAAGGTTTTATAAAAAAAATAATGAGAGGGAGGAAGAATCATTGTTAATTCCTGGTTCTACTTTGGGCAACTAAGTTCCTGAAGGTATTTATAGCTGAAATTAAAGACACAGCAGAAAATGCCCTGGCTGGTGGCTCAGTGGATAGGCGCCAGCCTGCAAACCCAAAGGTCGCTGGTTCAATTCCCAGCCAGGTCACATAACCAGGTTGCAGCCAGGTCCTTAGCTGGAGGCAGGTGAAAGGCAAACATACACTGATGTTTCTGTCCTTCTCTGTCTCCCACCCTTCCCCTTTCTCCAAAAATAATAAATAACACATTTTTAAAAAATAAATAAAATAAAGTAAATAAAGACACAATAGAAAGATTTTTTTGTGGAACAATATTCATTTAATTTCAGACATAACAAACTTGATAGGTGTATGTGATCTTCAACTGGAGATATTCCATAAGCTGTTGTAAATGTGAGTCTGGACTCAGGAGTGAGATTTGAGACAGAGTTACATACATCTAGGTAGAGAGAGCATCTCCTTTGCAGGTAACTGTTTGAGTGAGGTCTTCAAGTTTCTGCCTTAGGGAACCCTTACTTCTAATGCTACTACAAACACTTCCTAGGCAATATTTTCCTTACTTATGGCCTCAATTACTACCTACAAACTAATTAAAAACAAGGTATAACTCCCAAATCTACCCTGATTTTTTTTCTCTGACATTTCTATCCAATTGTATTCTAAACATTTCCGTCCATTGTCCTCATTGGTGCTTTGACTCTTTCAGAAATTCAAATCAAACTCATTCTTTTTCCTGATACCTGCCCTGAATAATAAATGACAACCCCCCCCCCTTCCTTTTATTTTCTCTACCTTAAATCAAGTCGCCTTCATTTGTCATTCAAGTGCTATCATCCAATGATTGGGGCTCTCACTCCCAGTATTAGTCTCACACTGTTCCTTTAACCAACCACCACAAACTTAGTGGCTTAAACAATAAAAACTTACTATCTCCCAGTTCTACCACAGGCCTTGGCTAAAATCAGTGTCTTCAGGGCTGCATTCCTGCCTGCAGGCTCTAGGGGAGAATTCATTTCCTCGCTGCATATTGCTTCCAGAGGCAGCCAGCATTCCTTCATGGCCTTTCCTCCTCTTTCCCAGTCAGTAGCATCAAGTCCCTCTCTGACTGCTCTCTCTCACTCTCTTTCTCTTTTTTATTTCTGATTTCCACTCTCACTTTTAAGGCCCTAGTGATTACATCAGACCCACCCAGAAAATCCAAGGCAATCTCTTCATTTTGCATTCAGCTGTTAACCTCATGAGTTCATGTAAAAACTTAATTCTCCTTTGCCATGTCACATGACATCTTTATTTACAGGTTCTGGGTTTAAAACTTGGACATCCATGGGAGGCCATCTGTTATGCTGCTCACCACCCTTCCCTCCCTTCCCATGCTCCATGTATACACACCATCAGCATACACCATTGTGTTTTATTTTTCATCATTATTAGTACCAAATATGTTATTATAGATTTACTTATATTTATTTTCTGCTTCCCCTAATGGAATGCATCATAAATATAAGGCAAAGACTTAGTCTTGTCCATTGCTGCATTGAGAACCAAGCCCAAAGCATAGTAGGTGCTCAATAAATATTCTTTGAACGAATAAAGCTCTCATTTGTCACTGAAGACTGTCAATTTGACCTTGATAGCATGTTTCAAGTATCCATTGCTTTTTATTTATACTCACTGTCATTCATATTATTTCTGACCATTCTCACCTTTGCTCTTGAGAAGTTTAGCTAGTCCAATAAATTCCTAGCTAGCATGTACACCTTCAGTTTCTGTATACTATTTCTAAACCACAAATTGTTCATGTCGATACTTTACTTAAGCCTTTTCAATGGCTCTTTGGCAAAGTTAGGGGGATTTTGGATAATCACTTCCTGACCATCCTTCAGCACATTCCTGTCTGCTTTTCATAGTTTATGGTTCAGAAGTTCTGGAATGCTTGTCCTTGCTGTTTCCTCATCCTAGATGACTTTCCCCCTCTTCAAAGATCTACATAAAGAAAATCATCCTCCACAAAGCTTTTAAAGAGAAAATCTAAACAAAGTAAATTGCTTGCTCCTCCAAAGCCACTATTGTCAGGAACCACATGGGAGGGAAACTGCTCGGAGGAACCATGAGACTCACACTGGGAACAAATGTAAGAAATCGTTTGGGTATCCACACTCTTAAAAGAAAGGTGTAGCCCTGGCTAGTAGCATAGTGGATAAGGCGCCAGCCTGCGAACCCAACGGTCACAGGTTCAATTCCCCAGCCTGGGCACATAACCAGGTTGCTAACCAGGTCTCCAGTCAGGTTTGTAGCTGGAGGCAGGTGAAACACAACCATACATGGATGCCTCTCTCTCTCTCTGCCTCTCTCCTTTCCCCTCTCTCTAAAAATAATGAAATAAACTCTTAAAAAAAAAGAAAAGAAAAGAAAAGAAACATGTAGAGGCTAGGTTCCCATAAGTCTGCTGGTATAATTTAATCAGATAATTATTACATTGTTACTGTTACTATGACTTTTATAAAACACTTTCACACTTTCCCAGTCCCACCTTCAAACACATATAGAGTACATAGATCTTTTAGGCTGCTAGGCTTATAGGATTTCAGATTATGCTATTAATATCTGATGTTCATCATTTTATTTTATTTTATTTTTAAGATTTTATTCATTATTTTCAAAGAGAAGAGCAGAGAGGGAGGAAGAAAGGGAGAGAAGCATCAATATATGGTTGTCTTTCACCTGCCTTCAGCTACAGACCTGGCTGAAGACCTGGCCTGCAACCTGGTTATGTTGCTCTGGCTGGGAATCAAACCAGCGACCTTTGGGTTTGCAGGCTGGTGCCTATTTAATAAGCCACACCAGCTGGGGCAGTGATATTCATCATTTAACTACACTAGACATAATTTTTTACAGATATATATTTTATAAATTACACATATCTTTATGTGATATTTTTCATACTTTCTTATGCTCTGGAGTATGTTTTTCTGCATTCAAATTTTAACTGTCACTTACTAGCTATATAACCTTGAGCACGTTTCTTAAGCTCTTTTTAGTTTTATCATCTGAAAAGTGGAAATAATAGTTTTATTTTATAAATTTGTTGGAAGGTAAATTAATTAACATAATGCTTAAAATGATGCTAAGCACATGTGTCTGATAAAAGTGATTATTATTATTCTAAATGCTGAGTTTTTGTGAGGGGGAGAATTTGCCATTCATCTCTGTTCCTCCAGAACCAACACAAGCTTTGTATATAACAAGTGATTAATAAATAGTTTTGAGCAAGGAATACATACTAGCTATTCTCAGAATGTCAGGACATAGTTAATATGTAGAGCACTAATCTAGACATAAGTTTTGTTGTGAATAGATCTTGAAAATTTGGGGAATTTGCCTCTTTCCCCTTTTTACTCCCTCACTCTGTGAATTAGAATTTTGACATGGCAGCTAAACTGTACTAAGTGTAAGTGGATGGTGTTAATTGACATGGAATTTAATAAGGAAGAACTAATAGGCCAAAATTTACTTTGTTCACTAAATAAATAATTATGGAGGGCCTAATGTGGGATATCCTTCTTCTAGAACTCAAATGTTGCATTCTTCATAATTGGAACCAGGCACAGATTTCTATCTATATGTGAGTTAATGACAGGTGACAGGGACCCAATACCAGCCGGTTTCCTCCTCACTACACCTTCAGGGACAGCTTTTCACCAGAGCAATAAGGGAACAACCCAAGCCTGTTCATTCCCATCAGGACTCACCTGGTTGGTGCTGCAACAAAGGCTTTTAGCCTTGTGGTCTGTTTCATCTGAGCTTCCCACTCAGCTTTCTGAGCCTTTTCCACTGTAGTGCTGGGTGTCTCTCTCCTCACGTCTTCTGATTCTTAGCCCTGTTAGCCTTCCTTTTCCTCCCCAACAGAAAATGCCTTTAAAAGACATGATCCAGAGTGGCTCTGGTAATTCTCCTAATTTTCAGTCTTTTCCAGAATGTTTTAGAGAAATTTTGGTTCTCGCACCACTTTCAGAAAGCAGTGCAGCTCATTGCTGACCAGGTCTCTCACTGCGTCCACTTCAATATCTTGGGTGTATAATCAGCATTGCTAAGTAGAAGCCGGCTTAAACAAATCCAAATTCCGCTATAAGTACTGTCTCCTCAGATCTCTAGGATTGCCTGTCTCACTATATACCTGTTTTAGAATTGTATAGTGCTCTTCTGTTGTGCATTTGTAACCTAGCCAAAGCTGAGGGTAAGAAATCTGATTATATCCTTTTGCCCTGTTGGGAATAATTCATCTTATTAAAATCTTCTAATCAGCACCCTCTGTAGAAGAATGCCTATAATATTTGAGTATGGATGGCCAGTCTCAGACATGTCATGTAGTGGAACTTCCATTGTTGGAGCAATCCTCTCTCCGATTAGTAATACCCAGCGGCTCAGCCATGAATCCCAGATGTGCCTCTCTTTGCCTCAGTTTTCCCATATGTAAAATAGGGGTCATTCTTAGTATTCCTAATAGATTCCTTTATATAATTGGGATCTTACAGATTAAGTAAAAATGTAATTTTAAAATAGTTTTAAATTTACAGGAAAAGATACAAAATAGTATAGGGAGCTCTGCAGCCAGTCTCCTAATTGCTAACATCCATCTTACATTTCTATGGTAACTTCATCACAACTTAAACAACATTGAAACATTACTATTAATTTAACTCCATACTTTGCTCAGATGCATGAGTTTTTCTCTGTCTTTTTGTTGTTGACGTTTTAGGATCTCATTCAGGGTACAACGTTACATTTAATCATCATGCCCCTTTAGTTGCTTCTTGGTTGTGCGAATGTCTCAAACTTTCCTTGTTTTTGATGACATTGAGAGTTTTTTGCACAGCTGATTGGGTATTTTGTAGAATGTCCCACGTTGGGGATTTGTTTAATGTTTCTCTCATAGTTAGACTGAAGATATGTGTTTTTCAGAGGAAGATCATAGAGGTAAAGTGACCTTCATGTGACAGCATATTAAGTGTACATACTATCAAGATGATTTATCATTGTTGATGTTGGCCTTGACCATCTGGCATAGATAGTGTTTGTCAGGTTTTTAAACTGTAAAGTTACATTTTTTAAACCTTTTAGTATTCTACTTTTAGAAATGAAGTCACTAAGTGTGACTACCTCATAAGGAATGGGGAGCTCAGATCTACTTGTTTGTGGGATGGCATCTATATAAAGTATTTAATTCTTCCATACAGGAAATTTATCTTCCTTTATTTCTTCATGTATTCATTCATATCATCATGGACTCATTAATATTTATTTTATAGTTTGGGTTATAATCTAATACAATGTTATTAGTTCTTTGCTTAGGATTGTCCATGGTTTTAGCCATTGGGAGCACTTTTCATTTGGTTCCCTTGTCCCTTTGACATGGCCCCATCTCTTTATTTTTTGATACTTTCTTACTTTCTAGCACTGTGAATTGCTCTGGCTTACCTTAGCTATTCCCTGCCGCAGCCCTAGAACCAGCTGTTTCTCCATGGAACCTTGATTCCTTTTATTGGAGAGTATATTAGAAAATAAGATCTAGTTTCTGAGTATAGAATAACTTTTTTTTTTTTTTTTTTGGCTAATGGCTGCAGATAATTTATTTTTTACAACAGCCTATGGCTTTATCCTATCTCTTTTACAAACTGCCAGAAAAATGTTTTATTTTCAACACCTTTACCTCAACATAACTTAATAGACACTTGGTTTATACTGCTTAAAATAGTTAGAATCTACTCTATTTCTTTTTGCTTGGGGCATCCCAATAATTTCTATGTAATACCACAGAATATATTTCTTTCTCCTCTCACCTCAATTCCACTTTCCCAAGAAGTGTCAATTGTAGTCAATTATTTCACAACCCACCTGTGTTGTCCCACTGTGCAGTTAGAGTGCACAGATCTTTAGAAAAAGGCAGTTCTAGGAATGTAATGTACCAAATGGAGCCATAATAAATGCAGTGACCACATTATAAATAAGAGCTATATCTTGACACTTTAAAAATCCCCAAATTTTAAGTGCACATTAATAAGACCTACTCAGTAGGCAATTACTAGTAGAATGCAATGAAGCTTACTGAGGGACTGTGACTGGCTAGGTGACTTGTTGAAGATGTAGGTTCAAAATTCAGGAAAACTATGTAGAAATTGCCACATACTGTAAACCTCTAGGGTATGTGCTGAATTTTAATAATTAACAAAATTTCCATTACAGTTGACATACAATATTGTATTCATTTCAGGTGTATAACATAGGGATTAGATATTTATACAACTTACAAAGTGATCACCCCATAAATCTATATGACACCACATATGTGCCATGATATTGTTGACCCTACTCCCTTAGCTGTATTTTACACCCACATGACCATTTGTAACTACCAATTTGTACTTCTTAACCTCTCCACCTTTTTCATCCAGTCCCCAACCCCTATCCTCCTGGAACCATCCGTTTGCACTAATTTTTAAAATTTCACATATCAGATCTAAGAATGCCAAGGGCTTAATTTAGTATAGAAACAAATATATTTCATTTGGAATATATTTCTTGAATCCTACCAAAACCAGCTGTTGTGATAAAACGGCGGAAAAATGGGTCACTTTGTTATATTGCCTCCACCTTGATTCTCTCCCCATTTCCCACAGTTGCCTGGAAAGCCAGAGAGAAGGTAAGCTTGGCAGGGGTGGGAATTAAACAGTGGAGAAGATGCTGTTTGGTAGATGTAAGTGTGTAGGGATATAAACTGTGCAGCTGTCAGTGAAGAAGGAATGACTGAGACGAAGAAAATAGAATGCTGTGAATTAGAGTGACCAGAGGACAAGGTTATGGGTTAAGGCTTGCGTGACATGAAAGCTATGCGTGGAATGGGGGGAGCAATATTTTAGGTACAGGAAACCAAAAGTACAAAGGCCTAGAAGCTTTGCTAATGTGTTCTAGGAATGATAAAAATGCATTGTAATTGCCAATGATTTCTAGGTATTTCAAAGGAATTCCTAGTTATGGACTCTCTCTAAGAAATTTAGCCTTGTAATGAAATCTGTGGAGTCATGAAGGTGATCTGAACCAGAATGTTGTCTTATCTTCTTGATTTTGAACAGGTGAACTCATTTTTGCTTTCTTCAAAATTTTTCCAAAAGAAAGTCTTTGGAAATATTGAGAGAAAATGCAGCAGAGATTTACCTTCATTGCCTATGCCTGGAAATCATTGAACTCCTCAGAAGAATTTTAGTAATTTTCCTCTAAAATATACAGTTCTCTAAAATATTTCATCGATTCCCAGTAGTGGGTTAAATCTTGCCATCAGCCTGTCCAGGGAAGTTTGCTTTAAAGCCTGTTTATTTGTAACAGGTGGTAGAACTTGACATTTAGTTTGACTTACCCATAATTTTTGGAGACTGTAAAATAAGAAAGCGTCTGAAATATGTATGAATCTTTTATGTAGAAAGATACTTACAGATATATGGATAGAATAAAGAAAAAGATTTCAATAAAACGCTCCTTTTCAACTTTAGGTTTGAAAAGGCTTGATACTTCTCTCGTGGTCCCCAGCCAGCTGATTTCAGTCCAAAAGGCTGAGAGGGATATAATAAGAAACCTGTTCTTGTAAAATGTTCAGTCTGTCTGAAACAAGTTTGAGCAGGAAGTGTTTGCGAGAAGCCTGTTCTTTCAGCTTCTTCCTGCTGCCTCTTCATTCCAGGAAGCTTCTTCCACACCCAAATGTGTATCTGAAATTTTCATGATTTTCCCCAGTTATTACTAAATCTATTAAATGGAAAACAGGTAAGTGGGTCCAATGTGTCGACATAGCCTAATGACACAGCATTTCTCATTTGTTTCTGTTGATACTATTTGGATCAATTCACCATGGCTTCATCATTCTTCAGAGCTGAGCACAGATCATTAGAACTTAAGGAAAGGGCAAGTACTCTGTGGTCCTCCAACCACTGCAGACCTCTGCACCATGCTATACTGTGAGCTATAAGAGCTGGACCACTTTCTGCCTTGTTCCCTCTGTATCCCCAGGGATCTCCCAAAGTGCCAGTCATATGGAAGGTGGTCAGTGAAAATACATTAAAAATCTGAGACCAGCATAAAACAAAAGTCTGTTACATCCAGCTTTGAGAACTCAAAATCAAAACCAGGCTCTAGCAATTCTTTACCCAGAATTTAGTATCTCATGCTTCCAGCATTTATTTAAATTTTCTCTTAAGAATAACTCAAAGTGATTACTCTTAATAACCCTCAAAGTTCAGAAAGCTAATATTTTTATAAGAAATTATTTTTTCTAGATAAAGATAATAAAACAGAAGAAAGTCAGATGGCTTGTTTGCAATCAGATGATTATTTTAGTATTAATTTTACATTCAGAAGAATTTTACTGCCAATAAAAATATTGGTAATTATAAAAAATAATTTTTAGTCTTTATCATTCAAAATTATATATATACTATATGACTCATTATATATTAAATACAGTAATAGAAGAGTATGTATAAATACAGCAGAATCTAAGAAAATAGGTATCTAATTTGGGGATATTTAATAATAATGACAATATTTACTGAGATAGTGTGTGTGTTGGCTACTCTACATTGCATAATGTGATCCTAAAAACAGGTAGATCTTGGTACTAGTGGCTTCTACATTTTTGAATTAGGAAATTAAAGTTTAGAAAGATTAAATAAATTGGTCATAGTCAAACTAACAGGAAACGATAGAAGTAGAATTTGAACTAGATTTTTAATTTTACATTACAGCCTATATTTTTTTCTTTGAACATTTTACTTTATTGTTTGTCCTTCAGGTTAATATACTAGTTGATAATTCAAGACATAAACATGAAATAATATTTGCCAAACAATATACAAGTGGCTATAAATAAGTATAACCCAGTTTACTAAAACCAGCAGAAGAGTATGCCCAAAAGAAGATGTAATTACACTGGAAGCATTTACTACAGAAAGTGAATTTGAATCTATATGGGCACCTGTGGAAGAATATATTTTATAATAAGATAAAATACAACTACACTAACTAGATAAACCTTTACTTTCTTTAAAAATAATCCTTATTGAGATATAATGGATATATAGCAATATTTTAGTTTCAGGTGTACATCATAATGATGCTGATATTTGTATATATTGTAAGATGATTGCTATAGAGAGTCTATTTAACATCCATCACCGCACATGGGTACAATTTTTTTCAGGCAACAAGAACTTTAAAGGTCTACTCTCTTAGCAACTTTCAGATATATGATGTGGTATTATTAATTATAGTCACCAGGCTGTACGTTACATTGTCATGATTTACTTTATAATTGGTAGTTTGTACCTTTTAATCCCCAAATCTTTACTTTTCTAATGTATGATTCAAGGCTCCTGGTTAGATAACAATAATAATAATATTGAAATAATACCACCTTATATCTGCACAATATGCAAGAGTTTAAGAAAATATAATTTGATTTCAGTTGTAGATTAATGGTTCTTAGGGTGATAAGATCAGCTTTAATATAAATAAAAAGGAAGTAGAAGACTCTTCATCATAAAGTCTTGAAAAAGTGAAACATTTGAAAATCTTAACTTTTAAAAATAGCTTAAAGTAACAGACACTCCACATTGTTGACATTAATTACTTTTATTTATTTGTTTATTTTTTAAAATACTTTATTTTATTATTTTTAGAGAGAGGGGAAGGGAGAGAGGCAGAGAGGGAGAGAGACATCAAAGTCTTTCACTTGCCTCCAGCTACGGAAATGGCTGGACACCTGGCTTGAGACCTGGCTTGAAACCTGGTTATGTGCCCTGGCTGGGAATCGAACTAGTGACCTTTGGGTTTGCAGGCTGGTGCCTTATCCATTGTGCCACAAGCCAGGGCTATGAATTACTTTTAAATTTGTTCATGAAATTATTCAAATTCCCCTAACCTCTTTCTCACCCCTCCCAACCCACTTCATCCAACTCCCAGCACACACAAAATACTCTTTGTATTGAGAAGAAAGGTGTAGATCTTTGTCAGTGTGGACCAATAAAGCTATTTTCTATTACTATCATTGCCAAACATTATACTTCTACTTCTTCGTTTTATTATTGCATCTTTCATATTCATGAATTTTAATTTCATATTTCTTTTATAGAAAGCAAATAGATGATGTCTTTCCAGAAGATATCTAGCCATGTAAAATGAAAAAATAGACATTTATTGAAGAAGATACAGGATACAAGAAACATTGTAAATAGGACAATAATACCTCAGTTCCCACCAAGTAGGCACCTTGGGACCTTACACAGTTTCCCAATAGCCATCAGCTGCCCCATCATATTTTCCTGAATCTCATTGATGGTCTGAAATCCCTTCCCTTTCAAAGATGATTTTAATTTTGGGAAAAGCCAGAAGTCACAGGACACCAAATCTGGTCTGTAGTGGGTCTGAGTCACCTGGTGATTTGATGTTTCACCAAAAAACTGCTGAGACATGATGCATGAGCAGGTGCATTGTCTTGATGAAGCTGCCAATCACCAGTTTCCCACAGCTGCAACTTTCTGAATCATCCAAATAGTTTCTGCACAGGAATGTTCAAGCTTCATACAAAATTTGATGCAGATTTGTTGTTCTACTGGCTTATTTTGCAATAAGTGCAATGGCCACACAGTACACATGTTCATTCAATGTTGTCTACTGTCCCCACTGACTAGTGCAGTGAATTCATCATTATTCACACAGGTGCATTCCAGTCCACTCTACTTGGCTACTATGGATGTCACACAAAACATCCTCATTATATTAACACATTGTTGATTGGCAATTTATAGCAAAAGCTAATGCAAGTGCAAGCATGAGTTAACTCATTATCAGTCAACAATGCTTGGGCTTAAAAACATAAGTGTACTGTGGGGAATGGGTGGGTGGGGAGGGGGACAGAGGGGAGCAAAAAGGGGATGGATGTAATACAACAACAATAAAATTAAATTAAAAAAAAACATAAGTGTATTCATGACCAGTGAACAATGTGTTAATGGCTGGACTTTTTCTAGACAGACCTTGCATTTTTAATAGAAAAAAGTGTTAAATTCATGAGGATACTTCTTGCCTACTTTCTCCCTTTTCAGGAATGCCTAAGGATGATTGAACTGAAAAGAAAGTTGGAGAAAAAGCAAGATAGGCAAAAAATAAAATGAAGGTCTTTTTTTTTAAAGTATGGTGATTAGATGCAGGCAGAATTCTAAGAAACAATTGATATGTGCATTGACAATCATGGGAAATGCTACCAAAGTCCATAATAATATTCAGGAAGTAATGGCTTTGAATGATAGTATAAACTATGAATCATAGGTTTCTGCATTTATCTGTAGTAAGTGAGCATTTTTGTATATTTTATAATATATAAGAGGAAATAAATATAATATTTAAAAAGAACTTCTCCTAAGTTTACAAAATAACAAAAAAAAATTTAAGTAAATGTCTAGCAATTTCCTCTGGAAAAGATAATGACTGAGAAGTGAGAGAGGTGAAGACAGAAAAGAGTACCTCCAAGCCAGCCAGGGAAAATAGTGAATGAGAAGGTTCATCTTCTAGTATTCTACGTTAATTTAATACTAGTTTGTAATACATTTTAGTGTTCTTTGTAAGTGCTAAACACAAGTGTGTGACATATACAATTGCTGGTATGTGGTTTCATGCTGGGATAGGATAGAAATAAACTTAAGAATTACATGTCACTTCTGGACTGTGCGTTCCCCAGTAGCACAACATTTTATTCTTGATTCTATATACTTATTGAAGTTTACAGAAGTATAAAACTAAAGGCACAGAATCCTTCTTAATATTAGAATCATGTTTAGCTCAGATATGTGGTGTATTTAATACTCTCAGAGCTATTCCACCCATTATATGTACTATATTTCTTTACATTTAAGCATGAATGGCAAGGTCACCCCTTTTATTGTATTAGTAATAGAAATTAATTGGTAAGTAGGTAGATATTTAAAAGGTAATATTGAAGTGGAATAACAGAACAAACACAGACAATAGATATTGAATAGATACTCGTTCCTCCCCTAAATTAAATTAAAGATAGAGTAACACCAAGCTTTTAGTTATATTTGTGTCAAGCATTTTTTACTCTGAAAACAAAAAGTAAAATGATAAACTTCAACCAAAACTTAAAATATAATTTTTATCTTTGGGGAGATTTAGAATCTGAGTGCAAGATATCTGTGAATTTCTAATTATTCTTAACTGTCAAAAATACTTGATGTTAAGACTTCAAAGGTTTGGTGGTTGGAGGATAGAGATTAGGTAATCTGAATTCATTCAAATGAATAGCCTGAATTCATTCAAATTCATTCACTCAAAAAGTATTCCATGAGCATTTTCTAATTCCAGACCTTTCTGCTAAACTCTGGTGATGAAATGACAAACAAAGCCATATTTTACCCCTGCCCACTTG
Source organism: Noctilio leporinus (assembly GCA_004026585.1). Taxonomy (NCBI): domain Eukaryota; kingdom Metazoa; phylum Chordata; class Mammalia; order Chiroptera; family Noctilionidae; genus Noctilio; species Noctilio leporinus. Next base: position 154,639 of record PVIW01002518.1, on the reverse strand, counting down.
GAGTCTGCAGTCTAGAAGGAAAGAGAATGTTAGTTTATCAACAAACATATGAAATGCCAACTGTGGCAAGTGCTTTGGGGTTTGGTTCCTGGAAGAGCTCATATGAAAGGATTTTAAATAGTTGGGGTTTTAGGGGAAGCTTACTCAGGGAAGATGCCTAACTGAGACCTGCAAACTGAGTAAGCAAACAGAGGAGCAATGGAGACAGGAGAGAGTGTACAGTGAACTGGAGACTAGTACCAGTGGAGGGACGCAGGGGCTGGGAAGGTCAGTAGGAAACACACTATACAGGTGTATGTAGGCCATGTGAATTCATCTTTACCTTAACAGTGGGAAGCCATTGAAAGGTGGGAAGCAGGTAGGTGGCTTAATGGGACTTTCACCTTGCAATTTGAAAGATCTCTGGCTGCTTTGTGGAGAATTAGTTCAAGCCGATGAGGATTTAGATTAGAGCAAGGTAGTCCCAACAAGAAATTATTGGGAAAGTCTAGGAAAAAGATATGTCATCTATATCTGCTTAGTGGTAGGCATGGTAAGAAGGAAAGAGATGTCAAAGATCTACAGGAGATAAAATTGACAGGGTTTAATAATAGAGTAGAGATAAAGGGCTCTCTCCCTCTCTCTCTCTCTCTCTCTCTCTCTCTCTCTCTCTCTCTCTCCCCCCTCTCTTCCTCCCTCCCTCCCTGTCCCCCTCTCCCACTGATATCCTTCAGAGATACTGTGGGTTTGATTCCAGACCATTGCAATAAAGCAAGTCACACAAATTGTATTGGTTTCCATGTAAATGTAAAAATTACATTTACACTATACTAGAGTCTATTAAGTGTGTAATAGTGTTATATCTCAAGGCAATGTATATACTTTAATTAAAAATACTTATCACTAAAGAATCCTAACCATTATCTGAGCCTTTAGTGAGTAGTGCTCTTTTGCTGGCACAGGTTCTTGCCTTGATCTTGATGGCTGCTGACTGGGTGGAATGGTGAATGTTGAAGGCTTTGGCAATTTCTTACAATAAGACACCAGTAAGATTGGCTGCATCACTTGACTCTTCCTTGCATTAATGATTTCAGTGTAGCAAGTGATGCTATTTGAAAGCATTTTATTCAAGTAGAACATTTTTTTAAAATAATTGGAGTCAATCTCTCAAACCCTGCTGCTGCTTTATACACTGTGTGTGATATTTGAAATCCTTTGTTGTTATTTTAACAATCTTCCCAGTACCTTCACCAAGAGCAGACACCATCTCAAGAAACCACTTTCTTTGCTCATCCATAAGAAGCAATTCCTCATCCATTCAAGTTTGATCATGAGATAGATTGTAGCAATTCAGCCACATCTGTCGACTCCTCTTCAAATTCTAGTTCTCTTGCTATTTCCACCACATCTGCAGTTAGTTACTTCCTCCTCTAGAAGTCTCGACTCTATCCAAGTTATCCATGAGAGTTGGGATTAACTGCTTCCAAACTCCTGTTAATATTGATACTTTGACTTCTTAATCATGAATCTTGAATACACTTCCTGTTATCTAGAATAGTGAATCATTTCCAGAAGGTTTATGATTTCCATTAGCGAAATTACTATCTACCTATACAGCACCTAGAGCCTTTTGAAGGAAATCTGTTTCTGAGCAGTAGGTCTTGACAGTGAGCTTAAAATATTCAGTAAACCATGTTATAAATGGATGTGCTGTCACCATGTTTTTGTTGTTCCATTTATGAATTACAAAGAAAGTAGATTTAGCCCAATTCTTAAGGACCTTAGGATTTTCAGAATGGAAAATGAGCAATGGCTTCAACTTAAAGTTATCAACTGCATTAGACCCTAGCAAGAGAGCCAACCTGTTTTTTAGCTAAGAATTCAGGTGTTGACTTCCCCTCTCTAACTATGAAAATCCTAGATGGCACCTTTTTAATTTTTTTAAGTATATTTTATTGGTTATATTGTTACCAATTTTTCCCTTAGTCCTCCTCTGCCCAGTATCCCTTGCCTCCAGCAACTCCTCACCTTAATTTTTCACGCCCATCGGTTGTGTGTGTAAATTCTTTGGCTTCACCCTTCCTAATACTATTATTAACATCCCCCTGTCTATTTTATTACTACCAATTATGCTTCTTAATCTCTGTACCATTTTCCCTTCCTCCTGGCTGATAACCCTCCAAATAATCCTCATACCTATAACTCTGTGTTCTTGTTGTTTGCTTAGTTTAATTTTTTTTTTTTTAAGATTTTATTTGTCATTTATAGAAGGGCAGGGAGGGAGGCAGAGAGGGGGAGAAACATCAATGTAAGGTTGCCTTGCACCTGCCTCCAGCTATGGACCTGGCTGGAGATCTGGCTTGCAGCCTGGTTATGTGCCCTGGCTGGGAATTAAACCAGAGACCTTTGGGTTCGCAGGCCAGTGCCTTTCCACTGAGCTACCAGCCAGGGCCTAATTTTTTAAAATTTTAGATCCAGTTGTTGATAGCTGTTCATTGTTATTTTAATGTCCATAGTTTTGTTCTTGTTCTTTCTCTTAAATAAGTCCCTTTAACATTTCATATAATAATGGTTTGGTGATGATGAACTCCTTTAGCTTTATCTTCTTTGGGAAACACTTTATTTGACCTTCACTTCTAAGTGATACTTTGCTGCGTAGAGTAATCTTGGTTGTACATTCTCACTTTTGACCACTTTGAATATTTCTTGCCAGCTCCTTCTTGCCTGTAAAGTTTCTTTTGAGAAATCAGCTGACAGTCTTATGAGAACTTCTTTGTAGATAACTCTGCTTTTCTTTTGGGGCTTTTAAGATTCTCTCTTTATCTTTCTATTTTTAACCTTTGGCATTTCAATTATGATGTGTCTTGGTATGATCCTCTTTGGATCTAGCTTGTTTAGGACTCTCTATGCTTCCTGGACTTGTATGTCTATTTCCTTTGCCAAATTAGGGAAAAATTCCTTCATTATTTTTTCAAATAAGCTTTTAATATCTTGTTCTTCCTCTTCTCCTTATGGCACTGTTAGATTAAGATGTTAGTACATTTAGTTATCCCAGAGTTTCCTAATCCTCTAATTTTTTTCAATTCTTGTTTCTTCTTTCTATTCCAAGTGAATGTTTGTTTCTTCCTTTTGTTCCAAATCATTGATTTGAATCTCAGCTTCCTTCCCATCACTTTTGGTTTCCTGTATGTTTTTGTTTATTTTATTTTGTATAACCTTCACTTTTTCCTTTATTTTGTGGCCGTACTCAATAATTTCTCGCAGCATCCTGGTCACCAGTGTTTTGAACTCTGCATCTGATAGGTTGGCTATCTCAGTTTCACTTAGTTATTTTTCTGTTTTTTTTGTTTGTTTGTTTGTTTTTTTTTTTTTCTGTTCTTTCATCTGGGACATATTTCTTTGCCTCCTCAATTTGGCAGCCTTCCTGTGTTTGTGTCTATGTATTCGGTAGAGCTGTTTTGGCTCCTTGTCTTGGTAGTATGGCCTAATGTAGTAGGTGTCCTGTATGGTCCAGTGGCACAGCCTCCTCTATCATCCATGCTGGGTACTAAAGGTGTGCCCTTTGTATGGGCTGAGTGCCCCCTCCTTTTGTCATTGAGCCTTGGTTACTGTTAATAGATCAATGGAAGGTCTTACTCAAGCCAGTCAGCTGCAAGGACTGGCTGTGACAACTGACCACCAACCTCCTCTTTCTGTGGAGGATTAGCTGTGCAGAGGCAGGGTGGTGGTGCTCTGATGTGGCCTCCAGATGTCCACTGGGTATGCTGGCCCTGGAATTTTCCAGGTTGTATGCTCCAAGTTCAGCCTCCACCTATGTTTTGCCTGAGGCACCCTTTCTGAGCTAGGAGGCAACCTGAGATGCTGCTACCTGTGCTGGGCTTAGAGATTCCCAGGTGAAGCCAAGCTGTGAATGTAGGCTGGCTGCTGGTAGTACCAAGCCTTGAGCTCACTGAGCCCAGCTGTTGCTTGTTTGACATAACTTAGGAAGCTGTGAAGTAGGAGCTCAGACCAGCCATTCATATGGAAAGCAGCTTGGGTGGGACTGTAAGTTAGGTGGGACAGGGCGTCAGGGGATCTCTAAGGTGGGTCAAATGGAGTTTGTCAGATTGATGGAATCTCAGATATTGTATCAGCTTGCTGGCTCTGTGGGGTGGGGAAAGAAGTGTAGAAAAGAGACAATGACCTCTGCTCACCTTGATGCCAGACACTTCAGTTTCTCCCTGTATCACTGGAGCCTTTCAAGCTGCTGCCCCAGTGCTGGAGCTCAGGGGAGTGAGTCTGAGTAGGTGAGTCCATCTGTGGATTGTTTAAGATAACTTGCTTGGGCCTCCAGCAGTTTCTTTCACTGACTCAATTCCCCTGGTTTTTGTAACCAGAAGTTGTGGTAACTTATCGTCCTGGCACTGGAACCCTGGGCTGGGAGTCCTGGTGTGGGGCTGGGACTCCTCACTCCTGAGATATTTCTCCAAAATTTGTATTCATTATATGTGGGTGAGAGACCAGCCTGTTCTGCATCTGTACCCCTCCTACACATCTTGATGAATGTGGTTTCTTTAATTCTGTAGTTATTAGGCTTCCATCCAACCTGATTTCTGATGGTTCTTGAAGATGGTTGTCCTATATTTTAATTGTAATTTTGATGTGGTTATGTGAAGAGGTGAGCCATGTTCGCCTGTGCTGCCATCTTGAGATGCTATCCTTTTTAAATAGAAGGCTGTTGGCTCTACATTAAAAATCTGTTATTCAGTGTAGCCACCTTTATTAGTTATCTTAGCTAGTTTTTCTGGATAACTTGCTGCAGCTTCTACATCACTTGCTGCCTCACCTTGTACTTTTATGTTTGAAGATGGCTTCTTTCTTTAAACTCATGAACCAACTATCTGCTAGCTTCAAACTTTTCTTTTTCAGTCTTTATAAAATTGAAAAGAATTAGGGCCTTGCTCTAGATTAGGCATTGGTGTAAGGGTATGTTGTGGCTAGTTTGATCTTCTGTCCGGACCACTAAAATTTTTCCCATATCAATAACAAGGCTGTTTGCTTTCTTATCATTTGTTTGCTCACTGAAGTAGCACTTTTAATGTCCTTTAAGAACTTATCCTTTGCATGCACAACTTGACTGTTTGGTGTAAAAGGCCTAACTTTCAGCTTATTTCAACTTTGGCATGCCTTCCTCACTAAGTTTAATTGTTGTAGCTTTTGACTTGAAGTCAGATACATGGGACTCTTTCTTTCACCTAACACACTTAATGACCTACTTTCAATATTGTTGTGTCTCATGGAATAAGGAGAATGGAAGGGAGAGAATGAGACAGAAAATGGCTAGCCAGTGGAGCAGTCAGAACACATGCAACATGTATCAATTAAGTTCACTGTCTTATATGGGCACAATTTGTAGTGCCACAAAATGATTACAACAATAATATCAAAGATCATTGATTACAGACTACCTTAATGAATATAATATTAATGCAAATGTTCAGAATATTGCAAGAATTACCAAAATGTGACACAGTGACATAAAATAAGTGAATGCTGTTGGTAAAATGGCACTCACAGACTTGCTTAACACAGGTTCACCACAAACCTTCAATGTAAAAAGTGTAGTACCTGCAAGGTACGATAAAGTCAAATGTAATAAAATAAGGTACATTTGTGTGTACCTATGTGTATTTCAAGGTTATGCTTATAAAAATCCTAGAATATAGCAATTTTTATGGTTAATTTTTTAAAACAAATTTTCATTCTTATTTTCCCTACTAGGCATGATAGTCAGGATTTTTATGTGAACAGAAACTATGAGATGATTAAGTAAAAATAAAAGAGAAAATTTCTCTTTATTGAAATGATTTTTGACTATCAGTTTAAGATAATTACAGAAAATGCATGGCACTTTTTCAGGACTAAATTATGTCAAGATTTCTAAAACCACTAATGAAAGAAGTCACTTAAATTATAATTAGGTTATAATAATATATTACAGTTGCCATGACAATAAAGAATTAAAAGTGAAGAATGCTGAATAATACTTAATTGTCATTATCCAGGTGAAGCATGAATGATGTTGGGTCAGCCTGAAGAGTAATATTGGAAAAGTGACTGGGTTCAGGAGTCAGTGCTTAGTGCTGCTGGATTTTTTTACTTTATTGACTGTTTTGTTTTGTTTTGTTTTGTTTTCTATCTCAATCACACCATTGTTTTTTTAATTAACTTTCATGACTAACTTGTAGAATAGTTTTTAAAAGTATATGATAATTAAAATTTCTACATTCTTTTCACTTAGCAGTTAAGTGATTCATTTAGCAGTTAAATGCTTACCTTGCAAGTATAATTTAAATGGCTTTGTCACCTGTTTGGTGTTTCCACTAAATATTTTATCTCAGGGAAACATCTTGAGGATTTATATTTCTGCATTATGGGTTTATTGTTTATTGACTACTCAGTGATGGGAGACCAATGAGTATGCAACATGAACATTTAGGATGTTTAGATTACATTTAGGTATAAGTTAAATTTCCTTTTGGAAATAAAGAGCAATGGGAAATGCCATGTAGTTTAAAGAACAAAGCAGGTTGCCACTAAGCACTGAAATACACTAAAATTTTATAGAATTACATTAGGACTTTGATTGACTCAGATGGCCAGATCTTGTCACCAACCCTGCTAAATGTCTTGGCAGTTGTTTCACAGTGGTGTTCCCCAAAATCTGTCACCAAGTTTCCAAGACTAAAATGAAGCCAATGCACTATGCATTATTGCATTAACTCAGCTTGCTGAGAGCAGAAGGGACATTTTAAAACACATTACAAGAGCTCTCCTACTCAGTTTTTCATATTTTACATCTTTTTTTCTTTTAGAAGATTTTACCTATTATTTTAGAGAGAGAGAGAGGCAGAGAGGCAGAGAGGGAGAGAGACATCAATGTATGGTTGCCTTTCACCTGCCTCTAGCTACGGACCTGACTGGAGACCTGCCTTGCAACCTGGTTATGTGCCCTGGCTGGGAATTGAGCCAGCGACCTTTGGGTTCACAGGCTGGCGCCTTATCCACTGTGCCACCAGCCAGGTCTGTCTTTTTGTTTTCTTTTTAAATTATATAGCTATCATTAATGATGAGCAATAGGAAATCTCAGGACAACCTAGAGAGGATCTGAGAAATATTTCACTTTGACTTTAAGTCTATATAATATTTCTTGTAATACAAATAGGCATTTTAGTTGATGGTTTAATATTTTGAATATTTTATTATTGTTCTATTATAGTTATTCCAGTTTTTGCCCAGTTGCTTTCCACTGCCTCACCCACCCCTGCTTCCACAGTCCATCTCCATCCTATTGTCCATATCCATGAGTCATTCATGGTTCTTGAGTCCATGAATTTCTTGACTAATCTCTTCCCCTTCTTTTCACTATCCCTTCACCTCCTGTCTGTTCACTATCAGCTTGTTCCTTGCTTTCATGCCTCTGGTTCTATTTTGCTTGTTTGTTTGTTTATTAGGTTCCTCTTACAGGGGAGATCATATGTTACTTATTTTTTACCACCTGGCTTATTTCACTAAGCATAATGGTCTCTAGTTCCATCTATGATATTGCAAAAGGTAGGAGTTCCTTCTTTCTTTCTGCTGCATAGTATTCTGTTGTATAACTGTACCACAATTTTTTGATCCACTTGTTTACTGATGGGCACTTAGGCTGCTTCCAGCACTTGGCTATTTTAAATAATGCTGCTATGGACATAGGGGCGCATAGGTTCTTCTGAACTGGTATTTCAGGATTCTTTGGGTATGGTACCAGCAGTGAAAACATCAAATTAAAATGCTTCTGCATGACTGAAGACAACATAAGCAAAATGAAAAAGTAAACAACCATATGGGAAAACATATTTGCTAATGATACCTCAGACAAGGATTTGGTCTACAAAATATATAAAGAATTTATATGACTCAACACCAGGAACACAAACAGTCCAATTAAAAAATGGGCAAGAACCTGAATAGACCCTTCTCTGAGGACACACAAAGGGCCCATAGACATTGAAAGGATCCTCAACATAACTAATCATCAGAGATGCAAATTAAAACCACAATGAGATACCACCTCACACCTGTCAGAATGGCCATCATTAACAAATCAACAAACAAGTGCTGGTGAGGATGTGGAGAAGAGGGAACTCTGATGCACTGTTGGTAGGAATGCAGGCTAGTGCAGCCACAGTGGAAAACGGTATGGAATTTCTTCCAAAAACTACAAATGGAACTGTCTTTTGACCCAGCAATTCCATTGCTGGGCTGTTTTTTATTCTAAATGATAAATATAGATTGGCATGTCTTTCTATATGTTACTGTTAAGATAGTTTTTGGAACAAATATGAAATATAAATGTCACGGAAGAGACTTTTTAAATGGTTTTTTAAAAATTCACAGTCATTTTAGCTTAGGCTTCCTATTTGTGTTATCTCTCTGACAGCAATATTTCTTTCTGCCTTTCTGACAGCATTATTTCTGGGAAATGAAGCTAATTACTAGTTTTCTTTCATTGTTGAAAGGATTACTCATACTCCTTCTCCATTCTGTATGTTCTTGTCTCTGATTAACCCAATCTATATTAATAATCCCTGTTATGCCTTTGAAATGATGTTTTTTCAACAAATGCTATCAACTACTTTCGTTTTTAAATTTAACTCCATATATTGATATTTGCTTCAGATTCTATCACCTTTATGAACCATTTTTTCTGATTCTTCCTTTTCTTTGGAATTGTTCTTGACTTTAAGAAAAGAAACATTTATCCAGGACTTTTCTTATAATATAATTTGTGTCATATTTTAAAATTCATAATATATCATTATAAAAAAACATTTTCTTAAGGTGGTAGTTATAATTGTCTTCAAGTTATAGTTGAAGAAATCAGGGTTTAGAGAAATTAGGCAAGTTATATTTTTGAAAAATGTTAATGTCAGGACACGAGCTAGATAATCTTATTATTTTAAAAATGTATGGTCATACATTTATAAATGCTTGTTATACACAAGGCACCATTGTTGGTGTTAGAGATAGAACAGGGAATAAAAAGATACTGCTTTTCTAGAGCTCAAATTCCATGATTGGGTATTTGACTCATTTCTTTTTCACTATAAATATAAAACCAAAATGACATTATTTACATAATCAATGGAGCTCCTTTTATTTTATTTTATTTTTTTAAGTTAAGGGTTGATCATACAATTAGACCTTCAAACTGATGGTTGCCAAAGAAGAGCTGGGTGGGGGAACTGGGTGAAAGAGATGAAGAGATTAAGAAGTACAAGCTGGTAGTCATAACATGGTCATGGAATGTAAAGTACAGCACAGGGAATATAGCCTATGGTAGTGTAATGAATGTGTACAGTGACAGGTAGGCAATTGAAATATTAGTGGGACCACTTTTGACATATATGATTGTCTAACCACTATGATGTACACCTGAAACTAATACAAAATAATATGGAATGCAAACTCATTGAAAAAATAAAATTAAAACAAAGTTCTGGCTGACAGTTGAATTTGTTTTTACTTTGCTCATTTTAAAGCAGGGGTTGACCATCTGTAAAGGGCAGACCAATCCTAGCTGATACCTGGTTGTGTAAATAAAATTTTATTGGTAAATAGCCAAAAATTCATGTATGAAACTAAAATGGAGCTTGCAATTTTTTCCATTTGACTGATAGTGTGCATTTTCAGAACAGTTGGTTGAGTTGAGGGGGCTGTGGCAACCATTCAATGGAGCAGCTAAGTAGTTTGAATGCAAAGTGACTTCCAGGTCTGAGCTAAGCATTGAGCCTCAGGAGCAGGTCAGCTAACACAGGTTGCGGAGAGGCCACTGCCAAGGTGTTGTTGGAGAATTAATACCATCTAATCTAATGTTAATATAATTGTCCTGTTCATTTAGTCAATACATTCATCTTTTCTAATCCCCAACACAGAGCAAGAATTCTTTTGGGGGGAATATTTTTAATATATATTCCTGATTTTATATGTAATTCTTATTACTGGCACTGCTACAGATCTATTACAGATGCCCTCATTTCCCCACCCCATTGCCCACCTCCACCCAGTCCCCGCCCCCTCCCCCTCCCCTGTAGATACTAAGCGAGACTTCTAACAACATCTATGTTATTTTAATACATTCCACAGAAACTCATGTATTCTGTGAGTTAACTATTTCATGTTCCGTAATCACTTAGCTTGAAAACAACTTGGTGATCCCAAATATGCTGCTGAGTTCTCTTGCCCCATGCTCTTCTGTAAAAATTCTAAATAGGCAAAGTTTCTTGGGATATTATACAATAACCCAAGCTTGTGACCCTTATTCATACAGAAAATAGCTTAGGAGGAAATTGTCACCACAATTCAAGCTCTGGGATAATATTCATAGTGCAAAGTATTACAATGACTCAAAATTTTAGTGTATTTTCAAATTTTAAGTTTCCTTTAAAAGTACTATACATGTATTGGGGGAAGTGGGTCTATGGGGGTATAAGAAATAATAGGGAGAACCCAAACTTGATGCCAGTTGGCTGCTGCTCAAGATTTGAACAAAGTGATAGAAGCATCATATCAAATATATATTCGATATATATTTGGTTGGGTTCATGAAATCTTCTGGAGTAATCTTTGAAATTAAAAACATTTAAATGTTGACATTAGGGTATAGGCCCTTTAAAAAATAAACAAGCCAATAAACTACTGCCTTTTATGTTTGGCTCATGCAAATAATAGATGATGCCTTCCTCTCAGGTAAAATTTGGCAATGGTGAAAAGACTGCAGTTCTAACTACGTCCAGCAGGGGTCAATATATTCTCATCATTACACACCGAATGCTCAGAGAGCAGCCTGCGAAAGTGTTGATGCTAATTGGAGCAGACACAGGATCTTCTATAATCCTCTGACATCCTTTTCAAATAATAATTCTTGGGTGGGTGGTGGGCTGGTGACGGCAATGCCAGTGCAGGCTCTCGCACAATGCAGCCTAACCATTGTCAATTATTTTTGATGTATGCTAGCTTAACTTAAGTCTCCTTCTTACTGGCTTTCCCAACCCACAGAGGGGTATTGCGCCTCCTAATTATTGAGGCACAGTGCCCAGGATGGTCAGGACAAGCGTCTTATTTTGTCTTAATGCACTCTCTAAAACCCATTCCCTTCTCCTTCAGCCGCTCTGTGGTCTTCCTACACAGCACAAAGAGCAAGCAACCTTCAGTCAAAAACCTTCAGAATATTTTACTTATAACCCTAATTGCCATAGTCATTTGTTTTCAACTCATTAAATGCCGGCACTTGGAGGCAACTAGAGATATAATAATGAGCCTATATGATTACAGTTGCACATCTAAAGCTCGGAATAGATTATAAGAGACTAAATCCTCCCCCGTCCCACTCACTTTCTAATAATCTGTTCAGAGGCTCTGTCAGTCAGTGGTATTCAGGGAACAAATTGTCATCCTTCATGTGCATTTCTTAAAGAATGGTGGCTGCCCGAGTTTCAAAGTGCTACATGGACCCTTAAGTTCTCTTGAGCCAAAGAACAAAAAGGAAAACACAAGTCCTGACCCCCATTTGTAAGCTCATTTCTTCCCCTCAGTGGCCCTGACTTCAGTCCTTCCTGGAAGAAATGAGCAGGAGAGCGGATTGTCACCATTTAGAAACATGTTCAGAAATCCAGTTCTGGAGAGCTGAGGAGTGTTGCGCCAGGAATGTGTTCCAGGACACTTAGAGGCTGGTTCAATGCTTCGGGTCTACTACTGCTGACCCTGGAGAGGAGGGAGGAACCACGGGAGGGGGGGTGGGGTCAGTGAAATGGAGCCAGAGTTAGCTCAGCAAAAGCAGGGGGACTGCGGACCCTAGGTTCATGCAGGATGGGGTCCTCTTCCACTCATGGTTCAGAGTTGGAGAGCTGCTTAAAATGAAAGACCCTCCCACAGCCTGAGGCTTCACTATCAGATAGCAAGGAATGTATTTATCCATATAGGTAGGTACCTTTTAAATACTCTCTCTAAAAAAAGTACAGATTCCTGATACTTCCCAAGGTTACCAGTACCCTTCAATGCATCACTAATAAAAATGAAGCCAGTCATTTCATTATTTTTAGTAAATATTTCTTTTAAGCTCATATTGGCATATTTAAGAAAAATCAGTAATAAAATTATTGGGCCTACCCTTCACCTCTTTCATTTTAAATCTATATTTATCTAGAAAATAAAACCTTCTTCAAATTGAGGAGAAGGTATGAGGCATAAATGCTGTAAGTTGGTGAAGAGAAGAGCAGTGATTTCACCTTGGGGCTGACAGCACCTGACAGATGATACTCATGTCTCTGAAGGGTAGTCAGGACAAGCTGGGAAGAGTTTTGACCCATCCTTGGCTCTGTTGCAGCGGACAGATTCATTTTTTAATTTTTTTAAAAGGTCAAGGTTAACATGTATGGGAGACAGGCTTAGATGCATAGTAATGCATTTCTGAAAATTTTTATGTAGTATAAACATATATGTTTGTGTATATACCATATGTATGTGTGTATAAATATATGTATGTATGTGTGTGTATATATGTATATGTATATTCAAAGAATGATGACGTAGTATGTATTAATGCCAGATACTAATATAAGTACTGGGTTTACATTAACAAATAAGATAGGCAAAGGCTGTGTTCTCATGGAGCTAACTTCCCTGTTAAAATATGCATACTCTGAAAATGTGTATGTTCTAAAAAAACTCAGTGTATTTTTATTTTATCACTTCATACATTTGCCTCTGCATATTTAAAATTAAGCTGAAACACTCCTTGTATTCTATGAAGGTGAAAAAGATGTATATAATTACAAGGTGAACTATAGAATTCAGTGACTGTAGAATCATTTTAAATCTAAACTGGGAACAGGGTAAATGTAAAATGGTTTACAAATAATTAGCCAATTAGGAAGCTTTTAGTTGGTGCATTCATTCATAAAAGTGAACAAAATGCATCTGGAGCAGCTGACACCAGAGTTCAAGGTTGCCCACCTCCCCTGCGGGAGGCTGTGACAACTATACATGACTGTTTCTTGTTCTCACAGCACGGCTTCCGGAAACCAAATGGTCTGTGCCCTCGAAATGCTGATCTCATGAATTGGAATAAGTGAGAGGAGATGATTTTCAAATTTATGCTTTAAAACTTGCAAGGATTTTTAACTCTCTTCATAGAATTTATCATTAGGCACCAAAACAACCTTAAGAAAGAATAAATAGGTATCTGTCTCATTTATTTATTCAAATATAGCTTTATGCTCAAAGGACGACCCCTTACATCTAGTGATTTAAACAAACAAACCAATTTTGAAAACTGAGTTAAAATCCATAATTTGAAACTATGCTACATTTTTGCTTATTGTTAGGATGATACATTTTCAAATTATATGGGAAGTAGTAACTTGGGCATCTACTCTAGCCTCTAAGTAAAGGGTGTGCAGCTCTCTACAAGCACAACCTGGAGCCTTTTCTTACCACTCATCTTGAAAAGAAAACTCCAGGCCTCCCCTTCCCAACTCTTGGTTCTAATAGTCATTGCTCTTTACTTTCTCCTCCAAAATACATGATGGCCAATGTCTTCTTGTCCACATTTATGTTAAATTAATGAATAATAACAAACACCAGGTCTTCCTGTCTTGCTGATTTCCTGAGTACCAGAAGTAACCCCACATTTCTAAAGCAGATGTTGAAATTTTCTTGGAAAAGGTGTCAGATAATCCAAATACTCTCTTGCTTTTGAGAATTTTCACTTTTAAGAAAAGAGGCTACTTGCTATTTTCCTAAAGCAGATTTGCTGTTCCAGACTTACTTAAACTCCATGTTATATTGTACATTCTTCACAGTAAATAGAGAGCACACCAGTACAGAGAAAAATGGTATTGCTTCTCTTGGGAGTCTTCTCTTTTTCTTTCTCAAGTTGCCTCAATGTTGAATATTTTATATGAGTGTTTCTATGTCTCTTACATGATTGTGATTTTTTTCTGTTACTGTAAGAGTATTAAAAATTATAAATAGATTCTTAAATAAAACAGCTGTGTATGTTAGAGTCTTTCAGGCCCTGCCCAGGATGTTATTTTTTTTCTCAGGAGGCCAATATGTTTAAGGTAATAATTATTACGAAAAGTTTATCATGGTAGACAATGTTTAAGATTTTTAAAAGAGATTTCACTTATGTATATTTAGAGAAAGGGTAAGGGAAGGAGAAAGAGAGGGAGAGAAAATCGATGTATATGGTTGCCTCTCCCACGTCACTAATGGGGGAACTGGACCACAACCCAGGCATGTGTCCTGACTGGGAATTGAAGTGGCGACCCTTTGTTTCACAGGCTGATGCTCAATTGACTGAGCCACACCAGCTAGGGCAACAATGTTTAAGATTTTATTTTATTTTTTAGTTTTTGGTAATCAGCTTGGAATGAATGTATATATATGTGTGTGTATATATAATTTCTTTTCCTTGTGACAAAACTCCCTTTTATCACAGCAAATTCTTTCCTTTTTCTATTAGGTGTGAGGTAAACATATTATATAAATTTTGGGTATCCTATTAAAGCCCATTAACCTAAAGCCATGGGAAATAACTCAGAAGTTTAGGTTATATCCTAAAAATTCAGTATCTACAAGTTCAAATTCCTGTCTTACATTAAATTCTTCTTTTGACCATGAAGCAAAAAAAAATTATATTGGTTCTTAATACCAGGTGAATTGTTTCCTTTTTCACTTTATCTGCTAGGAAACTCAAATCAAATTTGGACCTGTCTGTAGCAATTACATGGATCTTTAGGGATGCATTTTGTATCTTAACTTTAGTAACTCTATTTTACTTTTTAACTTTTTTTTCCCTTCGGACTCTATCTTTTCCTGTTGAATTGTATATGTTTGCATAAATCATCTCAAATAATTTTAGAAGCAAATTAGATTATAAATAAGTAAATAAAATTATAGCTTACTGTGTGTGATACCCTAAGCTAAGCCCTTTATGTACACTATCCCACATGTTCAGAACAACCCTGTGAAGTGGTAGTTATCAGCTAGGAATACATTCAGCTGCAAGTAACTAGATAACCTCATGAGTAGTGATCTAAATAAGTAGGAGTATTTATCTTAATCTAACAAGATGTCTAAAGCAGCTGTTGGCACTGGTTTGGGAGCACACTGATGTGACAACTGGTCTCATTGAGATTGCTTTGATTGTCCTTTATTGGTTTAAAATTACTACAGTAGCTCTTAACACACTGTTGACCAGCAATTTTATAGCAAAAGCTAATGCAAGTGCCAACATGAATTCACTAGTCATCAGTCAACAATGTTTGAGCTTGAAAACATGAGTTTTTTCATGACTGGACAACAACATGTAATGTTATGCCTGTACTATAATCCAGGAATGAGATGGGAGGTCTAGACCAGACATACTTGTCACTTTCATTAGGAAGCAAAGTTTCTCCTGGAACCCTCAGTCAACTTCTGCTCACCCTCCTAGATATAAGGGATGGATGCTGGCAAAAGATTAGGGGTTTGGTAATGGAAATGGAAAGAGTAAATTTAAAAATATTTAACATCTGTTTCTGCCCAGAAACTGATGAATTAGAATGGAACCTGTCTGTAAATAATTGGTAGGACTTTACCAGTGAGTATCTACAAAATATTACCCAGAGTTGACCTATATATAAGTAGGTAGTTTATTATCTCCATGCGATAAATAAACTAAGATTAAAATAATGCATTTTAAAATTTTAGTTTTCAACTAAAGTTTACGTTTAATATTATTTTGTGTTAGTTCTAGGTGTATAGCTGTGGTCAGACAATCATACAGTTCACAATGTACTCCCTTCCCCCAGTATTTTTGTACCCATCTAGCACCTTACATAGTCATTACAATATTATTGACTATATTTACTATGCTGGACTTGACATTGCTGTTGATTACTTTATAACTACCAATTTGTACTTCTCAATCCCTTCAACTTTTTTCACACAGTTCCCCAACCTCCCTCCACTCTGGCAGTCATCAATTTGCTCTTTGTATTAGATTCGGAAAAATTTAATATCCCAAGTTACAGAGTGAGTAAATGGTGGGACATAGATTATAATCTAGGGTGATTGTATTGAGAGTTCTTTTTATTTTAACCAATATGCTGCTACACTCTGTATCCCCTAATAAATACATTAAAGAATAGCACACATGCATGCCAATATTATCTAGTACCAATAACATTGGGCTTCCAGGATAAACTGGTTTTGCTTGTTGTCTACTAAACTGAGCATACACAATAATCCCAAAATGTATTAAGGGATTTAATACATCTGGTAATAATAGTAGAGTAGCTTGTACTGAACTAATCCTCCAGTAGATAATAATAATAAACTCTTAACAAAAAAACGTACAACAATAACAACAAATATGTGAAGGCTGAAACCAGAGGAATGTCAAATCTTAAAGATAAGATGCTGCATTGGGTGTTATCTCATTTTATAATTTTAGAGCATTTGGTCTGAGAGGCATTTAAAAAAAAGAAGAACACTAGAATTTAAGTGATAAACTGGTGTGTTAATGGCTCGAGCAGTGAGAGGACAGAATCAGGGCTGAGGACAGGTAAAATGTGAGAAGGAATTTTCAGAAAAAGACCACATAAGATGAATTTTCTAAATCTACAAATAACTCTGCTCAAATTAATGCCTAACTTGCAACTTCACATGAGAAGGAGGGAGGTGGGGTGTTTTAAGGAGCCTGCCAAAAAAGAATTGAGTGAAGGCTAATACAACTAAGCAGGGATTTGTGCCCGTTGCTCACCACAGGGGAGGCATGTTTCAAATTTGAGCCCAACCAAGTAAAATAGTTGCTAGAGCAAAAAATAAATACTTTTCAGAGGAAGATAACAGAACCCATAGATTCTACAATGGAATGTATACTGTTTCCAGAACACTAAAAAGAATTAATAGACATGCGAAAAAACAGTGAAATATAACCCTTGGCAATCAGATAAAGCAGTTAATATAAATCAATCCAAGATGACACAAATGGCAAAATTAGCAAACAAAAATGTTCAAGTTATTATTTTTTTAATTTAATTTTATTGTTATTGTATTACATCATCCCCTTTTTTACTCCTCTCTGTCCCCTTCCCCACCCACCCACTCCCCAAACTCAGTCCCACTTGTTGTCCATGTCCGTGGTTCTTCCATGCTAGTTCCTTGACTAAAATGCTCCCCTTCTTTGCTTCCTCCTCCCCCCTCTCCCCTCCCCCTGGCCCACCAAAAAACTTTTCATTGTATTCATGTACCTAGTTCTATTTTGCTTGTTTGTTTATTTTGTTCATTATTGTCCTATAATGGGTAAGATCATATGGTATTTGTCTTTTATTGACTGGCTTATGGCACTAAGCATAATACTTTCTTTCTTTCTTTTTTTTTTTTTGATTTTATTGTTGGTGATTGCAGCCATCCCATTTTCCTGCCCCTTCTCTCCCCTTCCCCTCCCACCCACACTGCCACAAAGTCAATCCCACTTGTTTTCCATGTCCATGGTTCTTCCATGCTAGTTCCTTGACTAATTGCTCCCCTTCTTTGCCTCTTCTTCCCCACTCCCCCTACCCCCCTTCCCCCTGCCCAATGAAGGTCTATTCACTGTATTTATGTACCTGGTTCTGTTTTGCTTGTTGTTTGTTTTGTTCATTATTGTCCTGTAATGGGAGAGATCATATGGTATTTGTCTTTCACTGACTGGCTTATTTCACTAAGCATAATACTTTCCAGATCCATCTATGTTGTTGCAAAAGGTAGGAGTTCCTTCTTTTTTCTGCTATATAGAATTCCATTGTGTAAATGTACCAAAGTTTTTTGATCCCATCATCCACTGATGGGCACTTTGGTTTTTTCCAGCATTTGGCTATTGTAAATAGTGCTGCTATGAACATAGGGGTACGTAGGTTCTTATGAATTGGTGTTTCAGGGTTCTTTGGCTATAGTCCTAGTAGTGGAATCACTGGGTCAAAAGACAGTTCCATTTTTAGTTTTTTAAGGGAACTCCATACTGTTTTCCATAGTGGCTGCACCAGCCTCCATTCCCACCAGCAGTGCACCAGGGTTCCCTTTTCCCCACATCCTTGCCAACACTTGTTTGTTGATTTGTTGATGATTGTCATTCTGACAAGTATGACGTGGTATTTTATTATGATTTTAATTTGCATCTCTCTGATGACTAGTGATGTTGAGCATTCTTTCATATGCCTCTGGGTCCTTTGTATATCTTCCTCAGTGAGTTGTCTGTTCAGGTCCTTTGCCCATTTTTTAATTGGGCTGTCTATCTCCCTGGTGTTGAGTTAGTTGCATTAGTCCTCTATATATTTTGGAGATCAAAACCTTGTCTGAGGTATCATTGGCAAATATGTTTTCCCATACAGTTGGTTCCCTTTGAATTTTGCTGGTGTTTTCTTTAGATGAACAGAAACTTTTCAGTTTGATATAGTCCTATTTGTTTATTTGTTCTTTTATTTCCTTTGCCCTTAGAGAAGTATCAATAAACATATTTCTATGTAGGATATCTAAAATATTACTGCCTATATTTTTCTCCAGGACCTGCTTATGTTTAAGTCCTTTATTCATCTTGAGTTTATTCTGGTGTATGGTGTTAAGTTGGTGGTCTAGTTTTATTTTTTGCATGTTGCTGTTCAGTTTTCCCAGCACCACTTGCTGAAGAGACTGTTTTTACTCCATTTTATGTTCCTTCCCATTTGTCAAATATTAATTGACCATAGGGTTCTGGGTTTATTTCTGGGCTCTCTATTCTGTTCCATTGATCTATATGTCTATTCTTATGCCAGTATCAGACTGTTTTTGATGACAGTAGCCTTGTAGTATAGTTTGATGTCCAGTATTATAATCTCTCTTACCTTGTGCTTCTTTCTCAAGATTGCTGTGCCTATTCATGGGCATTTTTGTCTCCATATAAAATTTTGAAGTATTTTTTCTATCTCTGTGAAGTCTGTCATCGATATTTTTATTGGAATTGCATTGAATTTATAGATTGCTTTGAGTAGTACGGACATTTTAATGATGTTAATTCTTCCTATCCATGAACATGGTATATGCTTCCATTTATTTGTATCTTCCTTAATTTCTTTTTTCAGTGTTCTGTAGTTTTCTGAATACAGGCCTCTTACCTCCTTGGTTAAGTTTATTCCTAGGTACTTTATTTTTCTTGTTGCTATGGTAAATGGGATTTGTTTTCTAGCTTCTATCTCTGATGTTTCATTATTGGTATGCAAAAAATGCTTTTGATTTCTGAATATTGACTTTATATCCAGCTGCTTTGCTAAGTTTGCTTATTAAATTAAGTTTTTGGTGAAGTCTGTCAGATTTTGTATATATACTATCATATCATCTGCAAATAATGACAGTTTTGTTTCCTCCATTCCAATTTGGATGCCTTTGATTTTTTTCTTTCTCTGATAGCTATGGCTAGAACTTCCAAAATGATATTGAAGAGAAGTGGAGAAAGTGGACAACCTTGTCTTGTTCCTGACCTTAGGGGGAAAGCTTTTAGTTTTGCCCATTGGCTTCAGGTTTCTCATATATGGCCTTTATGATGTTGAGGTATGCTCCCTCTATTCCCATTTTACTGAGGGTTTTCATCATAAGTGGTTGCTGTACTTTATCAAATGCTTTTTCAGCATCTATTGATATGATCATATGGTTTTTGTCTTTCATTTTGATGTGGTGTATTACATTTATTGATTTGCGAATGTTGTACCATCCTTGTATCCCTGGGATGAATCCCACTTGATCATGGTGTATGATTTTTGTAATGTACTGCTGGATCCAGTTGGCCAATGTTTTGTTGAGAATCTTAGCACCTGTGTTCATCAGAGATATTGGCCTATAGTTTTCTTTCTTAGTTGTGTTTTGACCTGGTTTTGAGATTAGAATAATATTGGCCTAATAGAAAGTTTGGGAGTCTTCCCTCTTCCTGTATTTTTTGGAATAGGTTGAGAAGGATAGGAGTTAGTTTTTCTTTAAATGTTTTGTAGAATTCACTGTGTAGCCATCTGGTCCAGGGCTCTTGTGCTTTGGCAGATTTTGGATTACTTCTTCAATTTCACTAGTTGTTATTGGTCTATTCAGGCTTTCTGCTTCTTCTGGATTCAATTTTGGTAGATTATACATTTCCAGAAATGTGTCCATTTCACCCAGGTTGTCATATTTCTTGTCATATAGTTGTTTGTAGTAATTTCTTACAGTCCTTTGTATTTCTGAGGTATCAGTTGTGATTTCTCCTGTGTCATTTCTGATTCTGTTTATTTGGGTCCTCTCTCTCTTTTTCTTTCAAGTTATTTTTTAATTATAAAAATGAACAGATGAGAAAGCTTAGCCAATAAGTGAAAAATATAGTTCATCTTTGAACAGCATGGCTTTGAACTTCACAGGCCCAATATGTGTATATTTTTCCCTTTTAATTTTTTAATGTTTTATTTTTTTCTTTGAATGATTTTTATTTTTATAACAGGTTGATATACATTATTACATTAGTTTCAGGTGTATACCCCAGCAATTAGCCATACATAACTTAATAAGTAATCATCCCAATAAATCTCACACCCATCTGACACTACACATAGTTATTAGACTATTATTGACTATGTCCTCTATGCTGTACTTTACATCTTCATGACTATTCTATAAAAACCAATCTGTACTTCTTAACTACCTTTTTTGCCTCTTCTCCAAAACCCCCTCCTGTCTGGCAACCATCAATACAGCCTCTGTATCTATCTATAAGTCAAACTGTTATAAACTAAAATAAAAAGAGAAACTCTTGTAAGTAACCAGAGAAAAATGATACCTTTCATATATGTACAATAAAACTGAAGGATAATGGTAAAACATGTTTAAAATTCTAAAAACGAAAAAAAGAATCAACTTCATTTTAGAGAAAATATTTTGAACAAATGATGGTGGAAAAAAAAACATGTTCAGGTAAATGAAAACTGAAGGAATTCATCCTGTCCTATGATAAATGATCAAGAGAAAACTTTTGTGTTGTCTTTAATTTTATTTAATTTTACTTGTGACAGAAATCACAATAAATTATTATTTATTCTAAATAAATAAGTCATTTAGAATGTCCATCAATTGAGATTTGTCTGAATATATATATATATATATATATATATATATATATACACACATACACACACACATACATATATATACATATAACACACACACACACATACATATATATATACATATACATGTATATGTATATTCAGGTTAGTGTGCACACAAATATTTTGTTGCTTTGATGGCTGAGAGATCATACCTTGTAGGAATAAGCACATCTAACACAAAGACTGTGGTTTCTAATACAATTGAAAAAAAGAAAGGGAGGAAGAAAGGAAGGAAGGAAAGGGAAGAAAGGAAGAACCCAAGACTCAGAAATCTAGAATTGGGCCAAGGAACATAAAATGACCTTGAAGAATCTTGTGATGCCTTAAAACAAGGAAATGTTCAAAAGCAGATCCAAGAAATGATAAAGGTGAATTAAGGGGATGTAGGAGCCAACTAATAGAGCTTTCAATGGTCAAAGCTGGAATAATTTGGACAAGAAAATATAGTAATATTGGGTTGTAATTCAAAATATAAAATAAATATTCATAGGTTCATACTGATATGAATAAATGATGGAATAAATAAATGGGACAAATAAACAAATCTGTCTGATGAAAGCTACTATCAATAGTGATAAATCATGTTGATTATATGTACCCTTAAAATTCTTCTGTGATTTTGAAATTATGTCAAAAAAAAGTTATAAAATGAGACCTCTGGGGAATTTTATCTTTATGTACAGGGTAGTCAAAATGTGTTCCATAAATCAGCAGTATTATCATCACCTTGAGCTTCTTAGAAATATTGAATCTCATGTCCACCTCTGATCTATTCTGTCATATCCATGTTGTAACAACATGTGGAGGTGATTTTTAACACATATTAAATACTAAGCAGTTTGCTCTTTAGGACTTTAGTTGTGTGAAAGTATTAGCATCATCTGCAGGTGCAGAGATTCAGGACAGTTGGTCATTCATCCTCACTCATCAGCAGGCTGGCTCTGTGGATGTGCCAGTTCCCATTCTCATTTTCCTCCTTAACCCATGTTACTCTTCTGTGCATTGTACAATGAATGATACATTCAAAAACTTCTCATTCAATAAAATCTGCTTAATGTATTTCTTGCCTTTATTCTATCTATGCTCATTTGAGCCTCAGTTTGATTTTCACCTCATTCATGATGACTTTCTTAAACTCCTTGAACATTTTCAACTATAACACTGTTAGTGCTAAGCAATTTGATCTTTTAGTTCTTATTAGATGCTATTTTTTTTTGTTTCATTTATGGGTTCCAAATAGATTATATGTTTCTACTATTAGAGACCACAGATAAATAACAGCTAAAGGTAGTATTAAGTCTTGGATAGGATCATGAAACAAACAAAGAACTATAGAAGAAAGTTGGCTGAAATTAGAATATGGCCTGTAATTTAAGTGATAATATTGTGCCAATGTTCATTTCCTGTTCTTGTATAGTTATGTAAAATGTTAACAGCATAGTGAGAGATATAAGAAAACATATTTTTGCAACTTTTCTGTATCTAAAATTAGTTCAAAATAAAAAATTAAAAATATTAACTTACAAAGAGAAAAATACATTGCAGTAGTATGGAAAGCTCTCCAAGATATATTCTTAAACCCGGGAAAAAATAGGTTACAAATTATCCATATATGTGGAAATATATGTTTTGTGGATGTATATAATATCTTTGAGATGACATAATAAAAAGATCAATACTTGTAATCTCTGTAAAAACTTTGGGGAAACGGACTGAAAACTACATTTTACTACATATTCTTTTTCTTTTATATCATATGCATATGTTATCTATGCAAGACTTAATACTACCTTTAGTTGTTATTTATCTGTGGTCTCTAATAGTAGAAACATATAATGTTTTATATATATATATATATATATATATATATTCAGATTTTAGACTTTATATATATGAATATATAAATCTCATGGATGCTGCAATGAACAGATCCACATGTGATTAAGTCATCTATATAAAAGCAGTGTGAGATTACAGGATTTAAAATCTGAAAATTACACGAAATTTAAAGGAAAAAATAAGTAATAGCACTTGAAAAGACAAACTCCTAGATACTACATTTCCCCCCTTTCCCTCTGTTTCTTTTTTAAATTGAGATATAATTGACATATAACACTATATTAGTCTCAGATATACAATATTATAATTTAATATGAGTTATATATTATGAAATGATCACCACAATAAATCTAGTTGACATTCATCACCATATCTTTTTACAAAATTTCTTTCCCTTATGAGGACAGCTTTTATGATAGTGATTTTCAAACATAGAAATACAGCATTAGTAACTGTGATCACCACGCTGTGCATTGTATCTCTAGGCCTTATTTTATTAACTGTTAGTTTGTATCTTTCGACCCCTTCACCCATTTTGCTTATCCCCAACTCCAACCCTGCCTCTGACAACTACCAGTATGTTCTCTGTCTATAAGCTTGCTTTTATTTTTTAAGATTCCACATAAAAATGTAATCAAATGGTGTTTGTAATTCTCTGACTTAATTTACTTAATGTAACCTTCAAGGTCCTGTAAATGACAGCTTGTCCTTCTTTTTATAAGATTAGATTTCATTATATATTTATCTAATCTAATATATAATGAACTATATTAACTAATATAATATATATTGCATCTCCTTTACCCATTTGTCCATCAGTGTACACATGGGTTGTTTTCATGTGTTGGCTACTTTAAATAATGCTGCAATAAGCTTAGACAAGAACCTAGTATAAAGGAACCATGGACATGGACAACAGGTGGGATTGACTTTGGGGGGAATGGGTGGGTGGGTGGGGGGACAGAGGGGAGCAAAAAGGGGATGGATGTAATACAACAACAATAAAATTAAAAAAAAAAATAATGCTGCAATAAACATGAGGATGTACATATTTTTTCAAATTAGTGTATTTGTTTTCTTCAGACACAACGTTAGAAGTATGTAACAATTTGTATTCACCAACAGTGCTTAGGGTTTCCTCATCAATACTTGTTATTTCTTATCTCTTGGATAATAGCCATTCTAACAGGTGTGATATGATCTCATTGCAAGAGTCTACTTTCTAATACCCATGAGGAAAAGAGAGTAACTTACTGTTTAAATTGGGTTCTCTTGACTTCAAAACCACAGATTCAGTCAGTAGAGGGGGAGAAGAGTCTAATTTGACTTGGGGTAGAAGGACAATGTGTGTGGATTCAACAAAGGTAAGTTTGTCCAGGTCACCACTGCTCTGAATGTAGGTTGGGAAGTACTACAGTCTTCCATTGTGAGCTTGACACTTTTATAAAAACACAACTTTTAACAAACAGTCACCATGGCCCTAGACAAGAGACAAAACCTCACAAAAATCCTAGAACCAAACATGTCTAGGTCAGTCTGAATCCTTTGTAGCACTAGGATCCTGTTAGAAGAAATTTCTGGATATCCTTCCTAACAGCTTTGCCTACAACATGACTCAATGTTCCTCCCCATTTTTTTCTTGCTCATTGTATTTGTATCTTATCCCTATTAAGGAGCTTAGTAGAAGCTCCTTCTACTAAGCGTACATTAAAAACAAACAGAAAAGAACCAAAACATTATTGGAGCTGCTTCTAACTATATGATTTACTGAAACTCTGGTTTTTAGGATCCCTTATGGCCTACATTCAGAGTTTCTCTTTTTATACATATTTTCTGAGTTGTTTCTTAATATCTTATCCTTGTAGAACAAGGGAGATGACTGACTGGTAAAGGGGATGGGTAGGGGGGCAAAATGGAGGAAAAATGAAACAACTGTAATACAACAACAATGATTTAATATGAATAAATATTTCATCCTATATTCATTTTCCAATTTAATTTAAGATGACAGTGACTGTCCCTGCACATTTAGTGTTTGTGTGTGTGTGTGCGTGTGTGTGTATGAGAAAGAGAGGAAGATAGAGAGAAAAAGGGAGGTCCCTCTCTAACTTTTGAAATACTAGCTTCATTTGGATGGGTGCAGAGGTTAGGAATCATAATTGATGGACCCAGGTATGACTAGAGGAGAGAGTTGAAAGGTAGGATGGGGCTCCTTTTGTTTAAAATATGCCCTCTTCAAAGTGAATATTATCACTCTGGGAAAAATCAATATCAGAAAACATAATGGACAAAATTAATGTTGTAGTTCTTCAGAAATTGTTGGTCTGTCAAGCAAAACCAAAATATGAATTGAAAATAAGACCAAATATAACACTAATTCAAAGAAAGTCAGTTTATATAGATGTTGTATTTGTTTACTTATATATATTAAAATAAAAATCCTGAGGATCAAGAACTGCTTTAGGTCTGTTAAGTTTAACACCTTATACACTATGGACATTCCATCAATATTAAACAAGTGTGATAACAGCTGGAGGTATTTCACAAAATGCATTTTATTTTTTCCAGTTGGCATTTTCAAGCTTTGCTGAGACTAATTGTTGGAATGAATGTTTCATATGATATTTAAACATCTGAGTCTCATTTTAAACATTTTTGGACACTTCTTCTTTAATTTTCCCTTTGAAATAATGTGATTTTTTATTTTTAAAGTTATTGTTATATGCAGAATCATATCTAGAGGATAGGATAAAATCAAGACATTGCTGCTATTTTATATTAATGATTTAAGTTATTTTTATAGTTATTTAAAGAATATTCTAAATCATTCATTTTATTTCTGCTTTTCTCAAGATTTGGGACTAAATTTTTTATGATGGATCTCACTAGGCTTTCAACACACTCATTTTCAGTCTCATTTGTCACAAGAAGCATAGATACTGTTTGACTGGGTTCACATCTATACTACAGATTTGAGGTGTTACAGAAAAAAATCTCTATGTGTATAGACTTTATACATGTGAGTTAAAGAAATATAATTTCTTACATAAATGAAAATAATTAAAAGCTGCAGGACCCAGTAATGATTTTGGATGTTGTAATACAAAAACAAAAACAAACAAAAAATATGAAATCTTACAGAATACATTTGAAGGAAGTGGTGATTAAATAATAATACTTTTTGCTGATTATATACTATCAAGTGCAATTTACTTAGTAAAATGGTAATTGCTTCATGTAACATTTATATGCCATTGATTCTCACTTTTTCTATCTAATCCAACTCATTTTCCTAATCTCTAGACTCACACTTAAGTGCTTCCTGGACACTTCTCCTTGGATATTTTACAGAGAGCTGAATCTAAATGTACCAAAATGTACTTGTCATTTAGTCCTCTCATTTCAAATCGTCTTCACCTGGGTTCTTATTTTATTCAATGACACCAGAATCTCTTTATCTATTCATGGCAGAAACACAGTAATCTCCCTTTCTTTCATCCTCATATTGGGTATCTTCTCAAAATCACCAGTTATTGGTTATTCTACCTACAATGTATTTCTAAAGTACATTTATGGTTTTTGTCTTTCTCTGGCTGACTTATTTCACTTAGCATAATGTATTCCAGGTCCATCCATGCTGTCCCAAAGGGTAAAAAATTTTCTTTTTTTATGGCTGAGTAGTATTCCATTGTGTGAATATCCCATAATTGTTTTAGCCACTCATCTATGATAGATACTTGGGCTGCCTCCATAGCTTGGCAATTATAAATAATGCTGCAAATACCATATGATTTCACTAATATGTGAAATCTAATGAAAAACTAAACTACGAAGGAAAATAGAGACAGACCTATAGAGAACAGGATGACAGCTATTGGAGGGATCAAGCAAAAAGGAAAAAGGGCTCATAGACATGGACAACAGTTGGTTGTCCAGTTGCTGGAGGGGTATAAGGAGGTTAAATGGTAATGGGAAAATATTATAAAAATATATATACAAAAGTAAAAAATATAAAGTACATTTATTTCTCTTCATTTTTATGTCTAATCTCCTCATTCAAGCTACCACTCTTTCACTTAAAATGCTGAATTTTTTTTTACAGTGTCCTTAACTTTGTATTTTATCTTTTTCTCCCCTCTAAAACCAAAATGATTTTTCTAATATGTGAACCTGAGCATTACTTTTCCCTGCTTGCTTCTTTAGCAGAATCTGTCTCTTTCCTAATCTACTTACATTCTAGCCTTCCTGAATTTCTTTTGGTTTGCTGACTACACCGCATTCTCATTTTTTGATCTAGGCCTTAGGCCTGTTTTCCTTAGAAACATTTTCTTAATTTCTTAGCCTGGATACTTCTTACCAATCTTGGCCCTCTACTTCAAAGTTGAGTTGAGTAAAATTCCTCAGCCTCACAAGGTTAAATATCTCACCTATGAGTTTCTGGAATATTCTGTACTTCCTCTATCCTGATATTCTGAATTATATTGCTTATTCATAAGTTATAAACTTCATAAGGATAGAAAGTATGTCTACCTTCTAATTCCTCATAACCCTAACATCTCCAAAAAGATCTAGACCTATTAGGTATCAATGAATTCATGTTAAATGAATGAATAATTGAAACCACCCCAAGTTAACCAATTTTTTTTTTTTTTTTTTTTTTAAGAGAAAGAAGAAGGGAGAGAGACAGAGAGGGAGAGAAACATCAGTGTAAGTTTGCCTTTCACCTGCCTTCAGCCATGGACCTGGCTAGAGACCTGGCTTGCAACCTGGTTATGTGCTCTGTCTGGGGAATTGAACCAGTGAACCTATTTAATTTGATAAGTTTGTTAACCTTTTCCCATGCTTAATGATTATCAGATAACTTAAGTCTCCCCCTAATCAGTATCCAGAGAACACTTTTTTTCTCATCCGATGATTCTTTTCATGTGGAGGATATTCTATTCATGTAACAATTGTGGTCTGTCTCCCCACCCTCATGTGCTTCTTTCTGGGGGCAGTGAATAGGTTGTGACTTGTAAGTTTTTGGAGAATAAGTTGAGCATTCTAGCTCAGTTATTATTTTTTAATCTTTTTGGATCCACTTGAAAATTTTGGGAGAATAAGTTGAGTATTCTAGCTCAGTTATTATTTTTTAAATCTTTCTTTTTGGATCCAAACTAGTTCATAGCAAGTACACTTCTCTATGTGTCAGATTTGTAAATGCAGGCTCCCACCTGAGGAGGTCTATCGTGTCCCAGTGCTGCCTATGCCCGGAATGGTGTCTGTTAAAATCTGGGTTGACAATTAAAAACATGCTTACTGAAGATATAAGCTTCATTATTTCTTATTATTGCTCAGTATTAAAGGAGATATTTTGTAGTAAGTCTTCTGTCTTAGTACGGCCCAGTTGCTATGATAAAATACCATAGACTGGGTGGCATCAACAATGAAAGGTATTTCGTACAGTTCTGGGGCCTGGGAAGTGTAAGATCAAAGCAGGTCTAGTGACTGGTGAGAGTCCTTCTTCTGATTTGCATGTGGGTTCCTTCTTGCTGTATCTTCCTGTGGTGGAGAAAGAGGAAGAGGGCTCTGGTATTTCCCTGAATGTAAGGTCACCAATTCCATCATAGAAGCACCACCCTCATGACCTTATCTAAATCGGTTACCTTTCAAAAGCTCCACTTCCAAGTACTATCACACAGGGCTTTAACACATGAATTCTGTGGGGACACACCCATTTAGTACATAGCACCTTCCATTTGCTTTTCTATCTTGTTTGTTTTTTAAATGGTTTAGGAGAAAAATAAAACAGAGTTTACAATTTACTGGGTTTCATGCAATCCCAGCATTATCGCTTTGGCATTGTCACATTCTAGATTGTTTCTTCCATTTATTCAGTTAGTCATCAAATACATATCAAGTGTCTACTATACCAGGTAATCCCCAGGAAGATTAATTAATGCTTCCACCTGGACTTCAAAAACTAAAATAAAAAAAGGCCCTGGCTGGTAGTACAGTGGATAAGGTGCCAGCCCAAAGGTCGCTGGTTCAATTTCCAGCAAGGGCACCTAACCAGGTTGCAAGCCAGGTCTCCAGTCAGGTCCATAGCTGGAGGCAGGTGAAGGGCAACCATACATTGATATTTCCCTCCTTTTCTGCCTCTCTCCCTTCCCCTCTTTCTAGAAATAATACATAAAATCTTTAAAAAAAACACAACAACTAAAACTAAAAGAAAGCATCAGAGAATTTATGTTTCTATTGCTACTAGATTCTAAACATCATGTTAAAGTTGGGTTGGATAGTATTTGAGTTCATATTATTATAAATGAATTTCAAAGTGTATATAGTTTACTTTAACAATATTCTGTATCCATTATTCATTTTAGAAGACTAGTTTATGCATGCTTCTCTTTTCTATCACCCTATTTCCTTTAGGTAAGTAGAGTAAATTATTCTCTAAACTTCTAAATATTTCCAACATTGTACCCTTGCCTTTAATTAATTTAATTTGTACTTGAAGAGTTCCTATAACTACATTTAAATAAAAATAGTTTCCATAGTAACATCATAGATTTTCTAAATCCAGGAGATGATGTAATCAACTGAAATAATTATCATGCCCAAACTCTTCTTTATTTCATCTGCAGCATTCCTTATTTAAAACTATTGTACCACACAGAGAATTTCCTTATTTGAATTTAACTTAGAAGTATAGAACATTTTCCAATTACTTCTATTTTAGAAATTCTTGTTTGATTTCACAGTATTATGGAATTCAGATTTCTGCTAAAGATACTGACTGAATAGGCTAGATTATGTGAAATGTATCTATATGATGACCTAATTTTTATAAAATTATGGAATCTGTCTATCCGTGATGACAGCTGGTGGAATATCACTGTACTCAAAATATTATAGGAGAATGATTCTCACACACTAAATTGATTGTTAATGTTATATCTATTAACATTACATTATGAAGTAGTTAAGTATCTGGCCCTTGATTTTCTATGGTACACAATATATTGAGATTGTTTTTTTCATGTCTATAACTTTTTGACTTAATGGGTTTTCCTTTAAGTAGTAATTGTGAATGTCTATTCTGTATAGTTGTACACAATTGATATTACTTTCTAAAGAGCTCTCATGGTAGAAAATTCAAGATCTTTGCTTTTGGATTTAGATAGAATATTCAGTTGAATAAATTAAACTTTTAAGCTTATAAACCCTGGACAAAGAATTTTTGTAAATGGATGCTCTTTACTAATATAAAATATTTCTTTTTTGCTCATATTTTCTTACTTATGGCCTTTTTCAGAATCATAAAAATGTGAAGAATAGAAAATCAAGAACATATATTAACGGACATAGTTGATTTATATCTTAGTGGTTAAAAGAAAAAGGGGGAAAGGAATGAGAGTTATTAAATATGTTAATAGTTATTAGATAGTGTCCAAGATGTTCCACGTACTGCTTGAAGGTTGCAAGAGTTCACTATAGTCAGGGGATTTCAGAGGGAATCCTTTATGATAATTTTCCGAGTCAGATCCAGTTGCTTTTTCCTCTTTACATTCATAGAAGTTTGTTCCTTTTTACAGCACATCTTATTATATATTATTATATCTGTAAATGTCACTTCTACTGTCTCTAAATTCCAAAAGGATACCAAGTTCCAAGAAAGCAGTTGTCACATTGGCAACAGTTTCAGAGACATTGAATAAAGATGGGAATATTCTGGGTTGGGGAAATTTGGAGGTTTTTTGGTGACATTTGCTAGTAAAGATTGAGGGGGTGTGTTTGGGTGTATTTATCAGCACCTGCTTGGTATGCCATTGGATGCATTCTGTTCATAGGAGGTTTGATGCAGAGCTTGGAGCCATTGAAAAAATAAAGCTCAGGGAAGCTGCCACTGAGGATAAGAAAGATGTTACCCAAAGGTCAGAGAAATTGACCTCAGTCTAAAACATTAACCATGTTTTCTTCGAAAGCTCGCCAGAAGCTATTACATGTCTCAACAACCTGTAGGAAACCCCTGGAAACCATCTTGGTCTATGAAGGGAAGCAGATGGGTCTTAAGAGTTTCCCTAAAACCCACAGTGACACACTCATATCTCCACATCTCTCTCTCGTATGTCAACTGCTTCCAGGAAATAGCAGCTACTGCTTTACCTCAGCCCAATTCTTACCTGAGTTTCTCACATTGATAAACTTGAACCTAGAAACATGTAGAGTAAGGGGTTCTGGGAAGTGAGGTTCCAGGTTTAGATGAAAGTAGTAACGGTGCCAAGCGGATAACAAACAACCCAGGATTAGCGCTTGTCTGAGGCTAGTTACCTGGGCTTAACAAGAGAAGTGGGCTTTTCATATTAAGGAAATTGATTGAGCTTGAATGAAAGAAGGAAGGCAGACAAAGGATTTAGAAATACATATTTTTAAGAGTGGTAATAGTTGGCTAGGTTTTCAGCAGAAAGAAGGTAATAGAGAAGAACCCATTGTGGTAATAATAAAGGGAGGTGCTGGTTAATGAAGCAGGTGCCTGAGGGAGATGGGAGAGGTTGAAAGCCAAGTATAATTTGAGGTTAAGAAAGACAAGGCTTTAAAAAGAGGAAAGAAGGAAAGATGAGACTTTCTCTGAAACTGGAAACAAGGTAGATGGCACAGATATGGTTAGGGTCCAGAGTGGTGAATTGAGGGAAGTTATGGGTGACTGCTATTATTTTCTTTGCGGAGAAAGTTGTAATGATGCCTACAGAGAAGAGGTCTGGCTGAGGTTCATTCTGAGCAGAGTACATCTGAAGTAATGCTGAGGACAGCAGGACAAGAGTTACCCACGAGTAAGCAAAAAATTGTTAATTCAGTGAGAGCACAGAGGGGGCCAGGGACCACCCATACCTGTGTAGTGGCACCAGGTATGGCTTCATGGCTGCTGGACTTTTCCTACCTGCACTTACCACATGTGATGAATTTATGGGTCCCATGGGTTCTTCGTTCCTATTACTTCAATGAGTGCCAGTTGCTCTGGCACTCACCTAGGCACAGTGAAAAATCATTTATTTGTGCCCCATTTACAGTAGGCATTCAGTAGAATGTGTGTTGAATGGAATTGAACTAAACTAGCTGTTTGGGGAGGAGAGGCTGATCCAGATTTAGTGCATTGTAGAGTCCATGATGTGAAAAGATTTAGAACTAGGGAGGTGATGAAGAGTACCTGTAACAATGTTCCTGCATCTAGGCTGAATAAGAAACAGAAGACAGGAAGGGGGCTAAAAAAAGGGATAAGGATGAAAGGAATAAGGAAATAGCAGTTGAGAGAGGGGAGAAAAAAGGGGAAGAGCCTAGTCAAGGAACTAGTATAAATGACCTATGAACATGGACAACAGGGTGGGGAGAGGGGGTGCAGAGGGCAGGGCAGGGGAGAGCAATGGGGGAGAAATGGGATATTTGAAATAGAACAACAATATAAAATATAACATTTAAAAATTAGAAAAAAGAAATCTGTAAATCAAAATCAAAAAAGAAAACAGATTTAGTATTAATAGAAGAGTAAGAAAACTAGGAATAAATCTAACAAGAATTGTAGTCAAAGTGTGAATTGTTGGAGATATTTTCAGAGGCATAGTACTCTACATGACAGAAGAAAAGTTTCAATTATAACTATGGATTGGGTGATGGGTACTGAAACTCAGTAAATGAAATAATTACGAACATGGTTCTGGGTGCTCGCTTCAGCAGCACATATGTGTATATTAAAATTGGAATGGTAAGAATATAGTACTGGATAGGGCCACTATATACAGTTCTATATTACACTACTCTGGTCTACATCATCATGTATATGGATGATGCCTACTGAATGCATGCATTGCTCACCCATGGTGTTCTGGACTGGGGTTATTTATTTGGGCTTTGTGTTCACACACAACCTTGTTGGTTATTGGCATGCCATCTGGTTCTTCTAGTTATTCAAGTGGAAAGTCAGGTCACTATGTGATTGGAGGCTCTCTGGAGAGAGAAGGAGACATGAAATCCACATAAGATAGGTTTTACAGTAGACAGGAATGGTACCTTGAGCTGAAAGGAACATTTTGATCCACAGAAAAGAATTAATGCTTTACAGATGAAGGGACCAACAGCAACAAAAACCTACAAGCAAAAAATGCTCTGATTGTGTAGACTATGCACTTTGCACTTTCATAGCTCTTTAGTGGCTAGACTTTACCATGGTACATAATTGAATGGTGGTCATGGCATTATGATGAAAATGAAGATCCTGAGCAAGGAAGCCTGTCGACACTTGAAGGATATAGTTGGAACTTGAAGACAGATTCAGAGCAGGAAGTGTCTACTTTTAAAGGGTGAGTGCAACCTGAACATAGGAGCCAGAAATTCTCTGCTGTTTTTGTAAGAAATGAAACTACTTAGATTAAAAAAAGAAAAGGATTAGTGTTTGTTACTAGAGATAATCATTAGTTCTTTCTAAGCATTTTAGCTTCCTAACCATGAAAATGGAAGGGAACAAAGTGGATAGATTGTACAAAGTGGTTTCTTAATTTGCCTAGGAAATTATTCTGATATATTCACAAATAGTGTTTACTTCAGAGAAACAATTGTGTCTGCAAACACTTGTTTTGTATTTATATTATGTAGTGTTATTCATTAAAATTATAGTGTACAATAAAATTAGCATCATCATTTTGTTTTATGTGGAGCCTTTGCTTCAAGGACCCCTGAAAGATTTATGAAAATATTGCAATAATCCCTATAACATTCTGTGTAAGAGGTAAATTTTATTAAAAACTTCTGTTGGTAATAACTCTTGAAATAATAAACTAGTCATCCATGTAAAACAGTACTAGTAGAAAAAGAAGGCGTTAGGTGTCTTACATTTTTGCTACTCTGTTAGTTATGAGGGGTTGCTGTAATTAGTAAACACTGATAACTCAATGACCAAACACAATAGGAATTTCTTTTTTTTGTTTCTCAAAAGTCCAGTTAATGGTGAGGGGTAAGGAGTGATGTGCAAGTGAAGAGAGCAATCATATAGGTATAGTAACTTCAGGAAACTGCCAATTGCAATATATAGATTCTAAAATTGACCTAGACATGGCCAAATAGACTATAGGTTGTAGCATTGAGAGAAAATAATGTAGAAGATTTTTATGTGCCACCCCCATTCCATAAGCGAGAGTAATCATGTAATTACACCTGACTGCAAGGGAAACCAGGAAATATCACTGTGAATCAGGAAGAAAGGAAAATGGGTTAGATGAACAATTTGTCAATTTCTGACATAATCTTCAATCAGCAGTTCACATAAAATAATGTGGCCTAAGTGTGTTGAGCAAGTTTTTTACATCTTGACATAGGCTGCAGTATAGAAAAAAATTTCCAGGAAATGGATCTCCACAACAGCATCTCTGTAGAGGCTTAGTAATGTAACTCTGAAGCAAAAATTTCTAGTATGATCCAACTATTTGGGCTGACCAATATAACAATTTCCTGTTTTGATCACATAGTGGACTGAGTTGTCATGGACCCTTTTCCCATATACTTTCCCCAGCACGCGTAGAAAGCATGAGAAAAGAGACATGTACACAAACACTGGTTTCTAAGTATCTAGCTATAAGTGTTTTCTCAAAGAAAATAATAAAATTAAAGACAAAATTAAGAATAAAACAAATGTAAAGTACTCTTGCATATGCTTTTCAGGTAGCTTAAATGCTTGACCTTAAATGCCAAGTTCCATATTTCTTTTTTACATAAAGCCTTTAAGACCAGCTCCATTTAATTTCCTTTATAGACTATTTTTCCTCTCCCTGAAAAAAAAAATACATGGTGAAATATATGCTTATACAGATATGTAATAAATAGTGAATGGTCCAACAGACTAAGTTATATAAAACATGGAGTAGCAGATAAAAATTAACTTATTAAGGTTCTGGGTTTTTTCCACTAGAAAGTGTAAACTTCTGTTAGATTAGGAAAGCTTTGTGCCTTAATAACATATATTTTTTTCCTTTAGTAAAACTTGAAGTTAGACTTTACTAGTGAGCAATTCCATAATAGTAAAAAAGAAGATTCAAGGGCACTAACTTGCTCACAAGTAGCAGTGATGTCAATAAACCAAGAAAACTGCAGAGAACTAAGAAGTTGATAAATAAGTATTAAATGACCCTAATATAACATTTTATAATAGTTTTTCCATAATTTATTAGCTCATATTTTATTTTTAAAAATAGTAATTTATTTTTAGCGAGAAGGGAAGACAGGGAGAAAGAGGGAGAGAAATATCAATGTAAAAGAGAAACACTGAAAGGCTTGTCCCTTGCATTTATCCCAGCCAGGGGCTGAACTTGCAGCCCAGTCAGGAACTGAACAGGTGACCTTTTGCTTTGCAGGTCAGTGCCCAACCAACGGAGCCACACTGATTACAAATAATTAGCTCAGATTTTGTATGAGAATGTTATGTATAAGCCCTTTGGATATAAAGACTACCATCTTGTAGATAACTGGGAATAGTCTCATGTTTTGCCCTTTGCAACTCTATTAAATGGTATTAGTGACAGTTCGTTCTTTCCCCCATCTCATCCACAATAAATACTCCTATTGGCTTTATTTTGCCCAAAATTCTTTTTTCAATTTCATATTAAGTAATAAGTATTAAAAATGACAAGTATTCCAAGGTAAAAATAGCATAAATAAAATATTGGCTCTCATTTTTGGTACATTGATATTTTCTAATTTGACATTTTGCAAATTGTCCATCTTATAAGAACATTCTTTCCCAATTATATTTGTCAGATTTCCTGCTGAATTTCCAATTAGGGTAAGAAACTTCTTCAATTATCTTTAAAAATTCTGGGAACAAAATATCTCCTTCAGGAAATTCTGTAGCAATTGCTTCCATCTATTGGGAGAAAAACAGGAAGCCAGTCATTGTGACAAGCTAGTGCTATTACTTCGCTATTTCTCTCCTGTTCTTGGAAATTTACAGTCTAGCAATTATTTTCATTAACATGTCAAATACTCCTGCAAAACTATATCTAATTTAAAAAAATATTTAAAGCATTAATTTTTTAAAAATCTCAAATTAAGTCAATACAATTTCCTTCAGTCAATATTTATTGGGTTCCCAAGATGTATGGAATACTTACAAGACCCACAAAAATTATTAAGACTGTTGCTGATCTCAAAGAATTTACAGTCTCACTGGAGTTATTTCTAGTTTTCACTTGCTTTTATGCATATCCTTGCCGTTGTTAATGGTTTTACTATCTTCACATTCTGCAAACATGCCTGCTGCAAAAATTTGTAAATGTTTCCTTTTTTGTTGCTGTAGAGGGAGAGTTTTTAAAAGCCCATCGCTTCTGGAGGGAAACAACATCCCTCTAGCACTGATGTTATCAGGAATCTTTGTCTGCATTAAAAAAAAAATCTTTACATGATGTTTACTTCCTGTGTGATATTATCAATTTCTGCACTGCTTGCAGCAGCTGAGGTTAGACACTATTCATATTGTTTCACTGTGGTTGGGCTATTTAATTTGTTCATTCTTTCTTGTGTGTGCTTACAAGAGACCTGCAATATTAAGAAATCTTAAAAATGTTTAGAGGACCTAATGTTATAATTCAATAAAGAGATTTTAATTTATTCTGTTCTCTTTTTTCCCCCAGATTCACTTTTGGGGCTATCCTTTATCACGCATACACTCATACAGATGTCTGCTTTGAAATCTTTTTTTTTTTAAGATGACTTTTTTTTTAAAAGATTTTATTCATGTAATAAAACAACAATAAAATTAAATTTAAAAAAAGATTTTATTCATTATTTTCAGAGAGAAGAGCAGGGAAAGAGGAAGAAAGGGAGAGAAACATCAATGTATGGTTGCCTTTCATCTGCCTCCAGCTACAGACCTGGCTGGAGACCTGGCTTGCAACCTGGTTATGTGCCCTGACTGGGAATTGAACCAGAGACCTTTGGGTTCACAGGGCAGTGCCTTATCCACTGTGCCACCAGCCAGGGCTGCTTTGAAATCTTAACTGTGTGACAAGCAAAAACACACAGAAAGTAAGAGAAGAGGCAAAAAAGAGATAGAGAATGGTCCTTATGCTAAGAAGGAAAGAACATGAAATCAGATAAAATAATTTGAAAGATAGTATTACTTACATAAAATTTAAAAATATAATACTATTTTCCAATATTTGAGAAGCCCAGACATTGGATCTGAAGTAGTAAGATAATATAAAACTAATCTCCTGCCACAAACAATTAAAAAATATTTAAGGAGTTGGGCAACAGGAAGCGTAGAACTGAGAAAAGGAAAACCAATGAATTCTGTAACTCCTTAGGTTTTATAACTTCAAGTCATTTCTAGACTGTGGAATAAGAAGAAAGAACACACACATGGTCTGATGATCTCAGACCATGAGAGGACAGAGATTGGTAATCAGGGAGACTGAGTTGGCTGGAACTAATGGGACCAAAACAACCTTTAAATTATGGAGGCATGATGAAAAACAACACAAAAGGAACTTAACTATTTGCCAGAAATGTTAACACTTTTAAAATAATGAAACATGTCCTGGTTTCATTATTTTGAAAGATATCTGAATACTGCTCAGATACCTTGCAGCAGGAACATGCTGTAGTGTCAGGAACCTGCTTCTTCAGTGAAAATTTTAAGGATCTAGTGGTCAGGGAACAGTGAAATTGACTCAAAAATAATAGAAATTTCTGTATCTTGCATGCTCTTACACCAAAAAAGTAAAGCATGGTACTTGGTCCACCTCTTTGTATTCTATAAGCATCCCAAATATCCTACAGACATTAAATGTATAATAATTGACTCGTATAAGAAATGTTATTTGAACACCTAGACAAAACAGAAACATTCTATGAAAGACACAAATGATCAAATCTGATTCAAAAAGAAACTGAAGTTCCAAATAGTTCTCTCTATCACTTAAAAGAAAAATTTATAATTATCTTCTCCCACAAAAATCTTCCAGACCCACATGACTTTACCAGAAGCTGTTACATCTAAAAGACATTATGAAGAACAATGCCATTTCTAGACAAAAAGATAACTTCCCTAATTATTTTATGTAACAAGCATTACTCTGGCCCTATAATTACACAAAGACATTTGTTTTATTGCCCAGGCTGCTGTAACAAAGTACCAGAGACTTATTGGTTTAAAACAACAATTTTTTTTATCTCACAATTGAGATTAAAAGTTTAAAGCAAGGTGTTGAAGGATCCATGCTGTCCTTCCTTGACTCTTCCAGCTTCTGGTAGCTCCTTGGTTTTCAGCTGGAATACTTCAATTTCAGCCTGTGTTACCACATGGCATTTCCCTCCTGTGCCTGGGTCAAAACTTCCCTCCTGTTACATAAGGACACCTGTCATACTGTATCAGGGCCCTCCCTAATGACCTCACCTTAACTTGATTAGCTGTGATACTGACCTTGGGGAAATAAAAAGATTTCCTAGATGTGAAATGTGAGAGGATGAATTATAAAAACTTTAATAAATTGGACTTCATGAAATTTAACAACTTCTGAAAAGGCAAGTCACAGATTGGGAGAAAATATTTGCAACAAACCTGGGTACAAAGTGCTTACATCTATAATATACTTATAGTAAAGAACACTTACAGTTCAATAATAATAATAAATTAATCTGATATATATGTATATGTTTTACTTTTCAATTGAATTTATTGAGGAGACTAATTAATAAAATAATATGGGTTTATTTATTAAAATAAATATATATATTTAAAATATATACTTTAAAATTTTTTGTAAGCACCCTGGCTGGTAGCACAGTGGATAAGGCACCAGCCTGCAACCCCAGTGGTTCGATTCCCCAGCCAGGACACATAACCAGGTTGCAAGCCAGGTCTCCAGCCAGGTCCATAGCTGGAGGCAGGTGAAAGGCAACCATACATTGATGTTTCTCTCCCTCTCCACCTCTCTCCCTTCCTCTCTCTCTGGAAATAATAAATAAAATCTTTAAAAAATAATAAAAATAAAAATTGTGAGCAGGTTAAGCTTGTCAATGATCTTCACATTACAAGTTCAATTGCAATAATGAACTTGGGAAAACAATTTGCCTCTAAGGAAATCAGGAGTGTTACAGATGGAACAGGGGACTTTGCTTGGGAGGCTATGGGCCCAGCTAGCGGTATGACCTAGGAATTACTGTAGGCCAACAAGATTCTGCCTATGACTACAAGCAATGTGGAGCCTCTGGTCAACAGTTTTAGAGTCTCTATCTTTGTCATGAAGCTCCAAGTCCCATCAATAAGCTGATCTCTATGGTCGCACTTCTTTGACATGTCTCCTGGGAACTGTACTTTCTCGAAATCGCTCTTCCTCTCTCTTTTGGGCCTTCTCTTGTTACGTGAGTCCCAGTACAGGATGCATGGCCAGCCTGTACTGGGCGTCCTAGCGGTTAAGGAAGCAGCACTCCTCCCCTACTAACAACTCTTTCCCTCCTTTCATTAAAGTAGTTTCTTAGTGTCTGAAAAGTAGCGCATGCGGAAGAGGGTCTCCCATGCTCATGCACAGGATTTTCAAAGACCAACACATTAGGGTCTTTTCTATAAGACTGATGTTGTACTAGCATCAACTCTCATTTACCTAGTGTACTTGGCTCCTCTTCTTATATTAAGCAAATTGAGAATTCAGAATGAAAAATGTTTGGGAAGAACTTCAGGTTTTGGTACTCTCTCCTCTCTGCTTCCTGTTTTTAGTTGCCTCCACCTTCCAGCTACATATCCATGCCTTCTGTTCTGTTGACAATCCATAGTAGATTCCATCGGTCTTCTTGTTTCTTTAGTACTCCTTGATCTCAACCTTAACTTACTGTTCTCACAAATCCTCTGAAAACTGCCCATGTAATCTGGTTTCCTGGGAGACAACCCTGCTTATTTCTTGAAAACTTCAGTTACCAATACTTACACAGTAACTACCATTCTCACCTCTTAGAGACTACATACATATCCATTGTCTCCAGAAAA
This sequence comes from Noctilio leporinus, assembly GCA_004026585.1. Taxonomy (NCBI): domain Eukaryota; kingdom Metazoa; phylum Chordata; class Mammalia; order Chiroptera; family Noctilionidae; genus Noctilio; species Noctilio leporinus. The sequence continues at coordinate 114,610 of PVIW01002518.1, read as the reverse complement.
GCCAGTAAGTCAAAGCAGTTTCTCTTTACTATGCTTAACACCCTCATAATTGTAGTTAAGAGAATTTAGAAGCAGCCATAGCCTTGTCCTAATATTCTGATCTTTCTACTACTGATATAAAAATATCAGAAAAATAGTTAGCCTTCACTTCTTTTTCATTTCTTTGCAAAGATAGCCAATATTCCTTCTTTATGGCACTACTCTCTGAGGAACTTTGATGCTATTTGTTTTCCCCCTTTTTTAACTAAATCTGTTTTAATAGAGTAGAACTTTTCATTAATTCTAGTTTTATTGTAACATAGGGTCTGAAGACTTCCTAAGGGTACTACCTTAACAAGATTATTGTGGGTCATCATTAATGTCAGTTACATTTTACTCTTCTTGGTTCTATTAGATTAGTAACCTTATTGCACCTACAGTTTAGAAAGATCATTGTTACAAAAGTTGGGTGGGGATGTTCTTCAGATTAATTAGCTCATATTTTGTGCTAAATTATGCAAATTTCTCAGTCCACAGTTGTGGACAGAAAGCCAGATTATATCATAGTGTCTGAGGAATTATAGGAACTCTGTAATATCTGTTGAATTATCATTATTTTCACTATGTTCAATGTGCTATCTTTACTAGTCAGGCTAGGGGATGCCTTGTTTTTAATTTGAAAGATAGATCTGTATCAAATAGCTGTTAAATGAGAGAAATTACATAAAATGAGTGGTCTTTTTAATTATGTGTCACTGGCCAAAAATGCTCAGAGTTTCTTAGCCTTAGTTCCCTGAGAAAGTAGAACCAAAGCAAAGGGCTACTGTGCCATGACTGCATAGGCAGGGCAATTCCAGCGAGGAGGAGTGAAGAACCAACGGGGGAACTCAGAGAAGGAAGTGGAGCCAAAACAGGGCTGTGGTAGTGAACTTACTGCAGTACCACACCTTGGAGATGCCTATAAATTGCATCTCTGGACTATTCTGGAGGAGGGAAAGGAGAAAGCAGAAACAATTTGGTCATTGGCCCTTGACCTAATCATTCCCCCACTTGCAGACTGTGCTGCAGTGTACTGGAACTGAGCAGAGTCCTGTGCTATCATCAGCACTCAGACCTAGGATGGAAGCCAGAGATGCATGGGTGTGTCGGAAAATGAGGCATCATGTCTAGTTGCACCAAGTAAATTTGATGAGAAAACATGGAGATCTGGAACAAGGATGCCAAGAGGATCTGAAGAGAAGGGTAATTGGGGTCTGATATGAAAGGTCTCTCCTTCTGCAGACATATGCTGGCTAAACATATCCTCATGAATGTGAGACCTTGTGAGCAGAGCCCCTGCGCTGCAGATAACTTCCTTCTTATTGGACTTATCTCCCCATGGATGCAGCTGATGGGATTTCTGCTAACAAAGACTGATGCTTGAGGGACATTCTAAGATGGATGGAGAGGCTTGTGGTCCATACCTGTAGAGGAAAGAATGTACAGGCATGCCTGGAAGTACAATTCTTCTCTCCTTGATTGCTTTCTTGGGACTAATCTTTATGGAGAATTTCTGCCTTGTTACAAGGCTCATTCACGAATGTGAGAGCTGTGTATTACACACTTGGGAGTGGCCAAGAACAGCTAGTGGTGTAACTGCCAACATTATAACTGACAGAAATAGGATGCTCTGAATCAGCGCCCCTGTGAGGATGTGCAGAATTGATAGAGGAGGATAAAAATATGATGAAAAGAATGCTAAGAAACAAGTCCTGGTTCATGGGTCAATACTGATTTCTAATTTCTTTTAAATTACTCAGATATAGATATTACTTTATTTTATTTAAAGTATATTTCTATATGATTACCTCATTTTCAAAAGGGAAAATTGAGTGACACAAAAATTAAATGTAAGTTAAATTTCTATTTAGTATTATCCCTTGATTAGAATCCAGTCAGATTTCATTATAAAAGCTACTAATGCTTTTTCCAGAAAAACGCACTTTGCAGATGTCATCTTATGTATATGGGTGCACATATACAAGATTGCATAAAATTTTAGACCCTTGAAAGCTCTCTAATAAAGGCAGAAACAAAAGAATCATCTTACATGGTCTTTTATGAGACTGTGAATAAGAATGAACTATAAGCAAATCTATTTCCCTAAAAGAATTTTGTATTTCTTTTTCTAACAAAATAGGTAAATTATCCATAACACTGTTTTTTTTCTTATTTTCAGGAAATTACTAAATTTTGTATGCACTTTTTGAAATGGACAAATTAATGCAGTCCAGAAGAAAAACACAAAATATGAGAAATCAGGAAGGAAAGAATGAATGATTACAGGTTAGGAGAGCTGGGAATTTCCCAATCTGGAGAAGAGAACTCTACAGGAAGACATGACAGCTTCTGAAAGTATGTTAAGGAATATTACCAAGCAGATAGGCACCAGTTCTCACCAATCAATGAGAGCAGGGCAGGAGGTAATGAGCTTAAACTGCAGCTGGGAAATTTAAGTTAAATATAAGAAACTTTTTAAACCACGAGAACAATTAAACAATGGTGCAAATTGTCAAGAGAAATAATGAATTCGCCTTTGCTAATAATATTCATAGTAGCACTTGACACTTACCCATCAGGGATAAGTTAGAAATAATAAAAATCAATTCTACCAACATTGTGGGAATAGATTAGGTAATTCAAGAGGGAATACTCAAAATCCCCACCACTTACAAAAATAGACTCAATATAGAGTAACTTTTGGAATGTTTAAGAGAAGCAAAACATTAATCCTACAAACAGTTAATTTTCTACCACATACAAAACCCAGAGTTAGTTTCCAGGAAGAAGTAAAAATAAATTCCAAATGGCTAAAATCCTCAAGTTGCTTATTTGCTGGTAAATTAGAGCTCCCCATTAAAAAATATTACATCCTTATTTGGGAAAATATTTAGACCTAGCACAAGTATAGTAATTAGCATAGATGTAAAATATACACATTACAAAGTAATGCAATACAAATTAAAAGGGACAAAAGTAATATAAATCTCATTTTAACAATATTTTTGCTAATCGTGGTACCTTCATCTATTATTTGCTTATTGATTAAAACCACAATAATCAATTAGGCCAGTTTCATATTTAACAATAATTGTTACTTTTTAGATCAAATCATCTGCTTGATAATTTTAAGGTTCTTGGCTGACTGCTTGTCATATCTGATTAGCCTGTCATTATTTTTACCTGTGGCCAAGAAAGCACTCAAATTAGGAACAGGAGAGCTGTCAGCTCTGCTTCTTCAGATTGTGTTCTATGCTACTATTGTTCGTGTTACTTTAAATCTGTGATTTTTCTACAGAAATCATTTTAAGCTTCTGGTCCCTTACATACGGTTTGTTTCATTGGAACTGGATGACACAATCTGTAAAGCTACTTAGTTGATGGACGTTGATTGTAATATACTGTATATTAACATTTGAAACAACAAATGCCTACACAGAGGCACCCCCATCAGCTCCTGCCTAAGCTGGGCAGAGCTTTCTTTTTCCTCAGGGCGTCAGGTCCTGAAGATGACTCATGACCTTAGAATTCATGCAGTGAATGGTGTTACATCTGTCCACCTATACACTGAATACTGGTAAAGCTCAATTATATTTATAGGTAAAATAATAGAAATAGATTGTTACTTTCAGAATTGTAGCAGACTAGATTACTCCTTTCAATGCAAATCAATTTAGATTTAAAATAAAAGGATATATATAATAAAAAGAAAAATGTTTCAAAAGGTCTGAAGTACAGGAAATGATGCTGTGCAAAGATACTGTTAAGTATATCAACAAATATAGACACACATTGTGTAAAAAGTAATGAATGACAATGTCTCATGCATGAGGCTAAGATTAAATAGAAGGCAAGAAAGAACTAAAATACTAGATGATAATATAAACTAATTTTAGATGAATACATTTAAAGTATTGAGGCTAAAATATTTTAAGATCTTTATATATATTTTAAAAGTTTTATTTATTTTATTTTTAATATTTTAAATATTTATCATTTTTAGAGAGAGGTGAAGGGAGAGAGGCAAAGAGGGAGAGAGATATCAGTATACGGTTGTCTTTCGCCTGCCTCCAGCTACGGACCTGGCTAGAGACCTGGCTTGCAACCTGGTTATGTGCCCTGGCTGGGAATCGAACCAGTAACCTTTGGGTTCGTAGGCCAGTGCCTTATTCACTATGCCACTAGCCAGGGCCCTAGATCTTTATATTTTTTAGATGGAGAAATAATTAAGGGGCTTTTTAAATATTAAGAGTGCAAGGTAAATTTTTGCAAAGCTAACCAGCAAGAACATATAACTTCTAGATAGAGCCAAATGGTATAATGGAATAAAATAAATCAATGCAATCAATGCAAAACAAAACAAAACCCAAAAACAAGAAGAAACAAGAAAAAAGGTAGCATAAAAAGTAAAATAGATAAAAACACAAAATAAAACATAGAGAAAATGTATCAGCAATCATAATAAATGTAAGTAAATAAACTATTAAACTCACCAATTAAAATATTTATGTTTCTAAAATGCATAAAATGCCAACATCCAACAAATTCCCTTTGCCAAGGACCCACCACCTACAACATAAATGCAAACAAATATTTTAATATAAAAGATGGGAAAAGGGCAAATGCTAGCTTAAAAATGTAGACATGAATAATAATTTTAAATGTAAGTCAAAGCAGTGTCCAGAAAGAAGATACTCACTAAATAAAGATAAAATCCCACTTCATTGGGAACAGATAACAATTCTAACTCTGTATACACCTAATGAAAGAGCCTCACACATATAAAGCAGAACTATAAGGCAAAATGAATAAATCTACTATTAGAATGGGACATTTAAACATCATTCACATTATATGATATCATTTAATATGAATAACAATTTCAACAAACCATTTTAGTGAACTTAAATAGAACTATACTCAATTGTAGAATACCCATTCTTCTTCAGGTACCATGTAAAAATAAAAATTTCAAAAAATACAGTTTATGGATACAAGAAAATGAAATGAAGTTAAGAGTTAAAAGACTTCTCAAGTATTTAGGAAAAAAACTACCTATAAATAGCTCATGAGTCAAAGAAGAAATCTTTTTTTTCTTTTTTAATTTTATTGTTCTTGTATTACATCCATCCCCTCTTTGCTCTCCTCTGTCCCCCTCCCCACCCACAGAAGAAATCTTAATAGAAATTTGGAAACACTTAGAACTTAATTATGACAAAAGAACTTGTGTGAGTGCGACAGTTTGAATCCTCTAAGAAGCAGACACTAACAGAGTTACATAGAATGTAAAGGAGCTACTTTGGGGAAATACCTTTGAAGGGTAAAAGGTGGAGGGAGTGGGAGCAGGACATGGGAACCTTCAGACTGATAGGCACGTATGACATCTGTGAAGACAGAAACAAATAAAAGGAGGATTTCAGAGAAAGAACTTCAAACAATTGCACGGTTCTCAGAAGGCCTAAGCCAAGCTGACAGAAGTCCCAGTGTCAAGGCTGCCCATCCGAGGAGTTCCACATCCAGCCAAACTGCCCTGCAGCAGCACCCATACTGAGCTCAGTCACCAGTTCTGAGCCATCTGGGGAAGTGCTAACTATGATCCCAAAGCTCATTCTTTTGGAGGAGATCTGAGTAGCACACCTCCATGGCCAACACATATAAAACATATAAACTAAGACCTGGCTGGTGTGGCTCGGTGGATTGAACACTGGCTTTTGAACCAACGCGTCGCTGGTTCGATTCCCAGTCATGGCACATGCCTGGGTTGCAGGCCAGGTTCTTGGTTGTGGGCGAGCAAGAGGCAATCACACATTGATATTTCTCTCCCTCTCTTTTTCCCTCTCTTCCCCTCTCTCTAATAAATAAATAAATATAATCTTTAAAAAGTACGTACAAACCAATCCTTCTGCAACAGAGTGACAATATTTTAAGGAAGATGTGTGGTAACAAGCACTTATGTTAGAATAAAAGCTTAATTAATCTTCATCATAAATTAGGAAAAAAGTCAATAGAATAAACCCAAAGAAAACAGAAATAAGGAATATATATTAAATACACTTGTTTAAAATAACTAATTAATAGGCCCTTTCTGGTGGCACAGTGGATAGGTGCCAGCCTGCAAATCCAAAAGTTGCTGTTTAGATTCCCAGCCAGGACACGTAACCAGGTTGCAAGCCAGGTCTCCAGCCAGGTCCATGGCTGGAGGCAGGTGAAAGGCAACCATACACTGATGTTTCTCTCCCTCTCTGCCTCTCCCCTTTCCCCCCTCTCTGGAAATAATAAATAAAATATTTTAAAATAATAAATTAATAAATATAAAATAAAATAACTCCTTAATAAATTTGGTAGTATATACAAACCATTGGCAAAATGGATCAAGAAAAAAAGAAGTCAAAAAAGAAATCATAACATATTAAGCATAAAAAGGAACTTAAATGTAGTTATAGGCAACAGTTAAAATCATAAAGGAATAAGATGAACAATGTTTCACATCTAAATATGAAAACTTAGATAAAATAGATGCAAATAACTAGAAAAATATAGCATTCAAAGTGACTCAAAATCAATAATACCAAATAACCCCAGTTAGTCTTGAAATTAAATCAATATTTTAAAATCTTCCTAATTATAAACAACAATTCCAAATGATTTTTAGGTGAGTTTTGCCAAACATTTAGAGATATAATTATGCCAAATATGTAATTTTTTTCTAGAAAATATCAAATGACAAACACTTTCTACCTCATTCTATATAAGCATATATAAAATTATAAATTATAAATATTTGCATATACATAGTATAAGATTTAGTACCCAAACCAGGCAAAGAAAGTATAGAAAATATAGTGTTATCTAATTCATGAATACATGTGCAAAATTCCCATCATGATTATACATCCAAATGTATGAATCTCATAAGCATAAGTAAAAAAACAACTCAGAAATGGTACACACACAGCATGATATAATTTTAGAAAGTTCAAAACACAGACCAGTCAACAGTATATACTTAGAAATACATGCATTTAGCTATGGAAACACTTAAAATCAAGGATGCCTCTGTGTGGAAGGGAGAAGAATGAAGTCTACGAAGGCACATGGCAGAGGTTCAGTGTTATTAGTAGCATTCTCTGTACTCAGCTGGGTGGTTACTATATGCAATTATTTTTGTAGCATCAAATGCTTTTAGAGATAGAAAGGGCTTTTGAGGTAAATAAGCCTGGTTTCTCATTTTATTCGTGAACAAACCAGGCTCAGAATTTCTAAGTGTTTTACATATAGTCACACAAAATCACCTGACTCTCCTACTAACATTCTTTTTATTATAGAACACTGATAGAAGCTTAATGATTTTCCTGTCTGAATCTTTATTTGGTCCATTTGAACTGTTATTAGGCATGAAATCCTTGTACCCAACAATAAAGACTAAACCCAGTACTTTGTATTCACGTTTTAAGATTTGTTTCAAACATTTGTTTTCAATCATTTATTTTAATATGGTATCAGAAATTATTTTAAAATAATGTAATATGGATAGCTATCATTTATTAAATGCTCCCTATAAGTCTATCACTGATAAGTTCTTTACAAATATTATTGATTAATTTGATGTATCGTTTTAATAAATTCTAAGTCTATAAGTGCTTAGAAAATATTTCCCTAACTGCATTGTCATTAACTGTAATATAATGGCTTCATTTGACAAAACACCTGTGAAAGTGCATAGGAAAGTTTTCCTAGAGGAATACAATGAGAAGGAGCCAGCTAGGTGAAAAACGAAATTGAAGGTGGCAGAGAAACAGGTTAGAAAGAGAGATGCTCTATTGGAAATGTGTACCCTGTAAGTAGGAGGAAAACAGAATCCTTATGGCACAAGCAAAAAAGCTGTGGTCTCTGAACATAAAACGCAGGCTAGGCACAGGGAGATCTTTTAGACCCTTTGAGGTTCAGTGGTACGAGATGTGCTAGTTAGTTCCCCATCCCAATCCCAATGCCTGTGACTGCAGGGCTGCAGCATTACTTACAGGGATTGCTAGAAGGACTCAAGTTGCCTTCTACAGAATAATATCTCTGAGATGGAGTTTAAAATGAGTCTTAATTCTTAGCTATATGTATTTGTGAATTGAGTTTCATTCCCACAGAAGAGTTTCATTCCCACAAGAGAGTGGTGAGTATTTAATACGAAATTGAAGCCATAAGAGCCAATAACCTTGTGACATGAAAAACAGTGGGTGCTAATGACAGAAGCCTGGGGGAAGACCAGAATTCAAAAGAATAAGAGGAGGCAGAGCAGATAGAAGAGAATCCATTGAGCCAGGGGAATAACTTCACCAAAGTACAGGGATTATAGAAACTAAGGACAGGTAGAGGACCTCAAGAAGTCAGGGTGAGGTCAGCCAAGTCAAACATTGCTGAGAATTTAATAAAGATAATGGTTGAGAACTGTGCACTGGAATTAGTAACGAGGTCATTGGTTTCTTTGACATTGTTGCAATAAGCAGATGGCATGTATAAAGGAGTGACAAGTAAGTAAAGAAGACAGCTGGAATGCACAACAGTTTCAAGATGTTTGTGTCTGAACAGATGACAGAGATAGAAAGGTAACTGGAAGCAGATATGGGGAGAAGGAAAGGTTTCCTTTGGAATAAGTGGGAATGGAATATGTTAAGTATAGATGGAAACAGACAAAGGAAAAGAATGGGGGTAATTGGTAGAAAAAAATCAGAGAGAATGTGGGAAAAGACAGAGCCAGAAAAGAAGTGAAGAGACTAATCATGGGTAGAAGAAGGTCTATAACTCTGGTGATGAGAAGAGAGAAGAATAAGGGAGCCTTCATTCTTCTAATAGATTCCTTTTAGAAGAATAGATTCCTAATAGATAGCCTTTTCTAATAGATTCTATCTTTTCTGTGAAGAAGAAGGCAAGGTCATCATTTGCTGTGAGTTGGGAGGGAAAGATTGGATGCCTCAGAAGCAGTGGCTCTAACTAGTGAATCTTACATTATCTGCACATTGGAATCACCTGGAGATTTGTTCAAAATGCCAGACTATGCCTCAGGCAAGTTAAATCAGAATAGGTGAAGGCAGAACTCAGAGTCAATGTATTTGATCCTTGAACAATACAGGTTTGAACTGCATGGATCCACTTAAACACATGGATTTTTTTCAATAAATAAAATGGATATTTTTTTGGAAATTTGCAATAATGTTTAAAAACTTGCAGATGAATTACAAGGCCTAAAACTATTAAAAAAATTAAAATGTTAAGTGTGTCATAAATATATAGGATATAAGTAGATATTTATTTCCTTTATTGCTTACTATACTATCATAAAACAAACACAAATCTGTTATAAAAAGTTAAAGTTTACTAAAACATATATATATCAACATGGACTTTACATGATGCCATTTGCAGTCAAAATAAATGTAAACAAAGGCAGTATTGTCATAACTACATAAAATTAAGGGTAGTATATGCTGTACTGCTGCAATAATTTTGTAGCTACATTCTGTCCTATCACTTACATCAGGCTACCATAAAGCAATCATATTGCTGCTTCTTCATTATTAGTGTAAATAAATATAAATTTTTTACATTATTTTCCTTTTTGAGGTCTAGAGTTAGCAATATTCGTAACATCTACAGTGTCAGTACCTATATCAGTACTAACAGACAATTCATTTTTTTTTAAAGATTTTATTTATTATTTTTAGAGAAAGGGGAAGGGAGAGAGGCAGAGAGGGAGAGAGACATCAGTGTATGGTTGCCTTTCACCTGCCTCCTGCCATGGACCTGGCTGGAGACCTGGCTGGAGACCTGGCTTAGCAACCTGATTATGTTGCCCTGGCTGGGAATAGAACCAGGACCTTTGGGTTCACAGGCCGGTGCCTTATCCACTCTGCCACCAGCCAGGGACAGATAATTCATCTTATAAGCAGACAACATAAATTTATAAAGTTGATATTTTCTCTTCCTTATGATTTTCTTAACATCTTTTCTCAGTCTTACTTTTGTAAGAGTGCAGAATCCCATAAAAGATACATATTGCCTTTATTTTATCAGTAAGCCTTGCAGTCAACAATAGGCTGTTAGTAGTTAAGTTTTGGGGGAGTCAAAAGTTATACGCGGATTTTCAATTGCATGGAAATTAGAAGCCCTAACCACCGCGTTGTTCAAGGATTGCTTGTACTTTGAATAACCCTCCTAGTAATTACTTGCTACCAAAGCTGGGAACACTACCATAAACCTGGATGTGCATTGGGGTCATTTAAGAAAATTTTTTTAAATTACTGATGTCTGGATCCCCCTACCAAAGGATTTAATTTTATTGGTCTTGGATGAGGCCCTGGTAACAGGAATTTTGGAAAGCTCCCCAGGTTTCTAATGTGTAGCCAGGCTTGAGAACCCTGATGTAAATGGTGGTCAGGCAGTGTTGAGTGTTCAACAGTGGTTCACAATGACGGCAGCTTGCAGAAAGGAGCTGTGCACTTGGCCCCCAGCAGTCCAGCTACAGAATTAGAAGAGACAGATAATGGGATTCGTCTGAGAGAAGAGTGTTGTTAGTTATTACGCTCTTGGAAGGAAATGGAAGAAGAGACTTACACCGTTTGACAATAGAAAAGTTTAAATGATGGACTAAGAAGTATAAGCTTATTAAAAAAGGAGGTAATGACATGAGGGCATCCATGAGGAAGAAGTAAAGGGATACTGAAAGGGACTTTCCTGTGAGGTTGAAGTACAAATGTAGAGCAAGCAACCGCATGAAAGAACGGGTAATATTTGTGGGGGATAATTTAAGATTGACTTAATTAAAAGCTTTTAATTGTATTTTTCCATTACCGTTTAGTCCCCTTTTGCATCCTCCCCCTGCAATCGCCACACTGATGTCCATGTCCTTGAATCCTTTTTTCTTTATGCTCATCCTTTCCCATTTCAACCTCCAACCACCTCCCTTGGCTGCCATCCTGCTCTCCATCTATGATTTTGTCCCCAATTACTTGCTAGTTCAATTTGTTCATTAGATTCCACATATGACTGAAATCATATGGTACTTGTCATTCTCTGACTGGCTTATTTCACTGAGCATAATATTGTCTAGGTCCATCCATGCTGTCACAAAGGGTGAAATTTTCTTCTTTTTAACAGCTGAGTAGTATTCCATTGTGTATATGTCCCACAGTTGTTTTATCCACTCATCTATTGATAACACGGGATGCTTCCATAGCTTTGTGATTGTAAGTAATACTGCAGTGAACAAAATTGACTTAATTTTTAAATTTTCTCTTTATCATTCTCTGATATCACTGACATAGGCTAATGCTAACATTAGTAGTTATACAAAAATCAATGCAATGAGTATTAGAGATGATTTCACATGAACTACTGTGCCATTTTAGGATAATACAGAGTAGGCACAGAGTCTTACATTTCTGATATATTTTGAAGTGTTGACTCATAATTGACCTTGGTAGTAAGAAATGACAGTTATGACAGATACCTGATTCTGATGCTGTTTTAAAAAGTTGGTCTTCTTTTGGATTCTACCATTTGCAACAAGGATGGACCTGGAACACATTTGCAAGTGAAATTAGTCAGAAAGGAAAACTGCATGCTCTTACTTGTATGTGAAATCTAAGAAAGCCAAATATGTGGAAGTAAAGAATAAAATAGTTATCAGGAGTGGGGGGGGGTCAGGAAAATAGGGGGGATAGTGGTCAACAGGTCCAAAGTTGCAGCTATGTAGGATGAATAAGGCCCAAAGATCTAATGTACAGCATGGTGACTATAGTTAATACTATGTTGAAAACTGGAAATTTTCCAAGAAAGTAGATCTCAAGTGTTCTTATCACACAAAAATGGCAACTATGTAAAGAGAAGTTATGTAAACCGGCTTGAAAATAGTGATTACTTTACTATGTATATTTATGCCAAATCATCTTCAGGTCTTAACTATACATAATTCTTATTTAATAAATAAAAATTAAAACAAAACAAAAAAAGAAGGTTGACCTCTTTCATGTAAACTCTCACAGAAATCTCCCAGCCTTAAGGTATCTCTGGAGAGGTCTCTGTGTGGCATTACACAGGAAATACAGTGGCACCAGCTCATCTCACTGTGTACCCTGAAAGTAACTTTCCTTTTGGGGGTGCATCACCTTGATGAGCTGCCTTCACCATGCCTGGTTCTTGGGAATACTTTACACTTGCTGTCTTCTTTACACTTCAGGTCGAATGATGATACAAGTTTTTCAATGGTTAACAAGACAGGACCTTCCTGTAATAAAGGAGATGGAAAAAAATTTCAGAAAAGAGAAAAAGTAAGAAATCCCATTGTTTTGAAAGCCCAAGTTTTTTTGATGCTACATTAATTTGATTCTAAAACTTGAAGGCATTTGTGGTCTGGAGTCCCTCCCTGCTCCTTCCAGGGCTTATATGGTGTTTTCAACTTTATTTCCTGCCAGATGAAAAAGTTTCTAGGAAACTTGGATCCTTTTGAAACAAGTCTGAATTAAGCATTTGATGTAATTCTACCATGCTGGACTTCCATGCTCTGTCTTGGCTTCCATAGAGTCAGTGGCAGGACTATAGTGACAGGAACACAATTTTGGAGTAGATCCTACTATTTATTGCTCAGTCACCAGCATGTACCTTTATCCATGATAGGCCAACTCTATATATGTATGAAATAACTTCAGTTTAGATTTATTAATAATAAAAGCTAGTATGTTTTTAGTGTGACCGTGTATTAGACACAACTCCTTCTCAGTACTATATGTAACCTTTATAACAACTTTATTTTATAGATGAGAACATTGTGGTAAATAAGTTTCTCAAGGTTATATGGATAGTACATGTTTGCATTTTATTTTTATTTATTTATTTTAAATATTTTATTCATTAAAAATCTTTAAGAGAAAGGAGAAGACATAGGAGATAGACATCAATGTATGGTTACCTTTCACCTGCCTCCAGCTGGGGACCTGGCTGGAGACCTGGCTTGCAACCTGGGTATGTGCTCTGACTGGGAATCAAACCAGTGACACTTGGGCTTGCAGGGTGGTACTCAATCCACTGAGTCACATCAGCCAGGGCTGGATTTTATTTTTGATTTGAAAATTAAAGTATCTTCATGATAAGATGGCTAACTAACCCAGGCCATTGACTTCCTTGTCAAACCCAATATCATAGGTAGCATGTTGGTATAAGAACACTAGGATAGCCGAATTACTAGAGCAACTGTTAAGAAATGCTTGAGGAGATATTACGTGGTTTTATCTAAGGATGGGAATAAAATCAGTCTAGAACAAAGGAGGGTCAGGGATTAGAGATTTTGACAGTCTGGGGGAGTACTTTCTAGATAAATCTTTTGTCATTTTCCCTATACTTTCCTGAGGAATTTTTTTCTTCCCATCGTCACTGCAAATCCAGATATCTTGGCTAAGGTGTAAGATAGCAAGAGAGAATCTTCAGGATTTAGTGTCATTTCCTTATGAATTACCAAATAGGAGAGCCAAGTCTTCAGTTAAGAAACTATGCTTCCCAATCTTACCGTCTGGTCTCATCTAGCTTTCCCAGCAGAAGGAGGATCTGCGACAGGGGCTTGGTTGGAGGTAGCTTGTTTTGGGAAATGATTTCCTAGAGCAGTAACATTCTTGCTTTTTCAAGCTGTGCTTGCATTAATGCCTAGTGGGTCTCTTTAAAGGTAGCCTTCTGACCTGCACAGCATGACTTGAGTTGCTAATTGGCTAATCTGAGGTTGTCTTTTCTTTTTCCAAGGTTCTTAAGACATTAACAAATTGATTATTAATGAGACATTAGCTCTCTTTCACTTGCAGGCTAGGAAGCCAGCAGGCTGGCAGTTCCCAAGTGTCCTACACTGCAGCAGAGTCATTGCAGCTCCGAGCATGAAACACCTGTAATTTGGAGTAGCTGAGACAAGGTGCTATTAGGATTCATCCTGTTTCTGATTACTGCAGCGAAGGTTAAACTATAAGATAGGTCATGGGAGGGGCCTGAGAGAAGTCCAGTAGATCCTTCTTTCAAATGCTTAAACAGAGCCCTCCATTTTGGGGGCTGCTACAAGTGCTCCAATATTCCTGTTCTGTCATAGAACATCAGAGCTGAAAAGAATTTTGGGATTTCCCTTCACCACTGTCAGGCTCACCTGGAGGGAGGCTGTGGATATCATGTGGAGGGAGATGTGGACTTCAGTGGTCCATATCTGACTAGTACCAACATTAGCTAATCTATTGGTGCATTGGGTCCACATTATTTTCTCTTCTGCCATTCAGTTTATAGCACTAGCAACACCCAATGAGGCCTTAAGTATTAGTTAAGTGAAAGCATTGGCATAACAAAGCAGGAGAAATGAAATTCTGAGCCACATGTTCATAGAGTGCCCTTGATTTTTGGACCTACTCACACAGAATCCATCATACAAGATCACAGCCTGATTTACACCAATTTATGACTCCATGGCTAGGATAAAGATCAGGATGGACAGCTTTTTTATTGATACCCCCTATGTGCCATCATCAAGGTGCTGTTCCCCTGCTAAGATTTAATAGCAAGCCAGCAGCTGCATTCCAAGTGAGAAACAGTTCTCTTCATTGACTCTCCTATTGGAACTTGCCGGACATCAGTTCAGCATCAGAAGCACAGACACCTCTAGAACCTTCGTATTTGCTATATCCTATGGCCTGTGGGTCAGAGCAGCTTGTACTGGAGTCAGGGACTGCTGCATTGCCCCTCCTACTCCAAAATCTACTCAAAACTATCAACCTTCTGTGTCATCATAGCATACACTGTTTCCAAAATCCAAAGAGGCTTTACAACATGGTGTACCTCTACCTTAGCAGTGAGAGTGCAAGGTCTAACCACCTGTATCTTACAGGATTATAGGGTTTGGGGATATCTTGTCTTGCTCTAGACCTTTTGACCCTAGAATCTCATGGATGTGGCAACTTCATAGGCATAGGTTTCATATAGGAAACAAAAATCATCATTTCTTTTTTCTGAAGATTATGACTCCTTCCTCAATCCTCTGTTAAGGTAGATCTGACATCTTTATATTACTTATTATAGATCAAACTTCAAGGTGTCATCCTAGCAGCATATTGAGACTGGTTCTAGGTTTTTTGTTAGAATGTTAAATCTTGAAACATCAATGCTTTGATGCCAATAGATATTCTCTCATGCAGCTTTGCAGTCTAACCTCCTAGTGAAAAATGCCCCCATCTCTGGTCTTGGAGCACCATGGATTTTTCTATCAGGTCTTTGATGTTGGTATAGACAAGTTTTTTAACCCATGAATTCAGTCTTTTATTTTTTTTTTTAACTCTGTCTTTACAATTAAACCCAGGATTTAAATTTCAGCAGTCTGCCCCTGCAGATGCAGGGGACAAGAGCCTCTCCATGTAAGTCCTTAGGATTCTTACTATTTTTATAGTCTCCCAGCTAAACTCTGGTGTTAGCCTCAATAATTGTGATGATGTAGCTGTAAGGCCAGCACATAGCTGCTGCTACAGTAATGGGATCTTTATCTCCATGGTTTTGGTGAATGATCCAGTTCCAAAATTTCATTCTGAGGGTCTGTTTTCCAAAACTGCTTATTTTTTAGTCTGATCGACCAAAAGCATATTGTCTGAGACAAGTGCTTGTGTTAAGGCAGTTTATTTGGGGAAGTCATACCAAGAACAGCGAGTGGTGGATCAGGAAGTGTGAAACAGGCAAGAGGGAGTTCCAAGGTATGATGTAGTCCTAAGTTGGTCATCATGGAGGACAATCAGCATTTTATCCTACCGGGGCTCTCTGAGAAGCTCTGTACGATTGTTTCAGAATTGTCTACCTGAGTAAAAGAAAAGGGGCATTTGATCCCTTGGATATTGTCCTTCACTGATGAAAGCTTTCCTCATTGGGCTTTAACTTCCTTGCTTCACCAGGCTTCAAGGGGGTGAACATCTGATGGGTTTCCTGAGGAGTCCACATTGTGGAGGGAGGTTGCAGCTAAGGGAAACCCGGGGCTGCAGGAATGACTGCAGTGGAAGCTGGGCCAAGAGGCTCTATGTTGGGCAAAAGAAGTGACCAATGTGCTCCCTTCTCTTATCTAAAATAAATAAATACATAAAAATTTTTCTCAAGTCCAGGTTTTCCTTTTGGATTATGTTTCAAAACTAATGAAGTGTCTCATTAATCTTTTTTTGTCATTTAACTATGAATTAAGCAAAATAGAGACAGACTCATAGATGGAGAGCAGGCTGACAGCTGTTGGTGGGGGTGTTGCTGGGGTGGAGGAAAATAAGAAAAAACAAAAACAAAGCAAAACTAATGGAACTGGGCAACAGTGTGGTGATTCCCAGAGGGGAAAGGAGGGGAGGTGGGAGAGGTGGAGGAAGGTATAGGGATAAATGGTGATAAATAGAGACTTGACTTGGGTGAGGAACACACAATGCAGTATATAAATGATATGTTATAGGATTATGCACCTGAAACACAATTTTGCTAACTAATGTCACCCCAATAATTTTTTAAAGCAGAAAAAAAGCATTAAAGTATAAAAGAATTGCAGGGAACTTTATGAGGACTCCATTATACAGATGATGTTACTGAGGCACAAAAAAGTCTCAAGAATTATCACAAGTTTCACAGCAACTCAATGTTATGATGAGACTTGGAATGTGGAACTCTTGGATACCTACATCTGGTGCCATGAAACTTTCTGTGCCTTGAAACTTTCAACCTCTTATTAGAGTCTGGAAGGTCATAGTGTTGCTAACAGGTGAATGATCTTTATATTCACCCATGTTCTTTGTTCTCTGAGAATAACTTCAGTAATGCTGCTTATATTTATCTAGTACTTTATATTTTGCCAAGCAATTTCATGCACATTACTCCATTTAATTCTCATAGGAACCCTATGAGAGCTGTTTTACTGTGACTTCATAGATTAAGAGAAATTCAGAGGTTCAGTCTGCCTATTGTTTCAGTTAGAAATTAGAATTCTGCCTTTTGAAACAGTTAGAATTATGTCTTCTGAATTCAAGCCATGGAAAAATCCTTTTTAAATGCTAGAGGAATACACACATATAAAATGTTGTCATTACTGAGTAAGGTTTAATCTTTTGTGAACTGTACAAAATCCAACTATTCTCTCTATCTCGTATGCACACACACACACACACAGAGAAGAATTATTTATGTAAAATATGTAAGCTTTTCCCTGGCTGGGTACCCCAGTTGACTGAAGCACTGTCACATACACCAAAAGGTCATAGGTTCAATTCCCAGACAAAACACATCCCTAAGTGGTAGGTTCAGTTCCTGAGCTGGGTGTGTACTAGAGGAAACTGATCAGTGTTTCTCTCCACATCAATGTGTTTCTTTTCTTTTCTCTCTCTCTCCCTCCCTCTCTCTCTAGAGTCAATAGACATGTCCTTGGGTGAGGATTGAGATATATATATATATATATATATATATATATATATATATAAGCTTCTGCTCTCATGCACAAAATTATTAATAATATTCATTCATTTATTCATTCTCTTAAAAATGATCGATCACTTACTGTGTGTTAGGCATTGTTATAGCCCTGCAGATTATATATTATAATTAGAATAGGTAAAGCTTTGCTTTCATGTAGCATAATATTTATGTAAAATTTACATTATTTATTATTTGTGCCTATGGCCGAAACTCAAATTGACCTCCTCTTTACTGTGATATTTTTATTGAAACAAACCATGAAAGGAGAGATCATTAGGTGCCTGTAACATCTGGGTGAGCTGAAATACACGTTGTTTGCATTGTAAGTTATTTTCGAGATTGCTCATCTTTGATTGCTCTAACAGGAGGAAAGACCATAAAACAAAGAACTTCAGCTACCAGGTAAGATTTTACATTCATTGAAACCATTTTTACTTAGGTAATATTGTCATATTATCTCTTGGTCTCTAAGACCAAGTTCCCAGTTCTGCTTAGCCACCAATAAAAGCATTGTCCTCATTTCTAACTCTCAACATGTGTCTACTACTTTTGCCAGCTTGCGGTTACCTATGAGAGGCATTTTATGGACTCAAATGCCTGGCTTAAGAAACTTTTTCCCCAAATATGCAAAGCAAAACTGATGGTAACATATGGCCCTATACTTTTTCCTTCTTGCCAGTTCACTAAAATAAATTTACTTTCAATTTACATATTCTTGTCTACATTTCAGAGTGTTAAAATATATTTGTAAGGTCTGTCCTGTCTATCTTTTTCTGAGATTATGCAACAGCTTTGCATGCTGTTTAGGAAATAACAGGAACTTTTATGATTTTTAGAATCTTTCATTTCCTAAGAAATTTAGAAAAGTTTATGAGATCAGGAAAAGAAAGGCCAGAATATCCTCAGAAATGTGAAATTATATAAAAAATATAATTGTTTACATAAACTAGTTAGTAATATACCAAATTTAAAATCAAGTCTACTTCTAATAAAATTTTATTAGATAGGTGTTTGCTATCCTTATGCAATTCTGTTTGGACCCTTTGAAAAAGTAATAATATTTAAAGTTGTATAAACTTGAAGAAACTCATAGTGAGAATTTTTAAATGAAGGAGAAACTTATCATGGACCTTTGAATTTTCTAAAATGGAAATGATATTATTTTCACCCAGAGACAAAAAGATTTCTTTGTTGTCCTATGAGGAAAACTGGAAGGCTTTAAGAGACTGTCTCAAAAGGCTGTCTTCCCTCTTTGGGGTTCCAACCTCAACCATTCTTGCAATTTTCAATGGAGTGTGAAGTATAAAAATAAATGGCACTGTAGATGAAGAGTATCATGTGCATGTAGTAAGAATGTTCCAAAAGTAAGGTGTGGAGACACTTGGCCTGCTTTGTTTGCTTATGGTCTGGCCTCTATTGTGGAGAACAGAGTTGTGACTGGGTCTTTATGATAGAGCTAGGTGTTATCAAACTTGTTTTCTTATCATGTGTCTAACTAAACACTACTTAACTGTTATTATTGGGTCATGGATATGAAGTGTTTGAACTTGAAAATTGAACTCAAAGAATCCTGAGAAGCATATAGCAGGGATATTAAGTCAAGAGTAAAGTGAGACATTTTAAGTTTAGAGCAGTTTTCAAATGGGAGAAATTTGGCATTTCCCAGCAGGGGACATTTGGCTGTGCCTAGAGACTTTTTAAGTTGTCACTACTGGGTGAACGGCTACTGGCATCTGGTAGGTAGAAGGTATGGATGATGCTCAACACAGGACAGTCATCCACAACAAAGAAACCTAGGTTTAGATTTTTTTTTTTAACTCTCATCTGAGGATATGTTTTTGCTGATTTTGGAGAGAAAGAAAGGAAAGAGAGAGAGAGAGAGGACAGGAGAGAGAGAAAGAGGGAGAGAGGTTGATGCGAGAGAGAAATATTAATGGGTTGACTCCCATGTGGCCCACCCTGGGATAGAACCCACATATGCTCCCTAATTGGGAATCAAACCCGTGACCCTCCAATCAACTAAGCCACCTGGCCAGGTCTTGATTTGTTTTACATAATCATTTAATGTCTCAAATAGCCTTATTACAATATAAATACAGTTTATATATAGTGAAAATACTCCTTATTTTATACCAACCTGTTTACTGTATTGCTCTTCTTTGCTGAGCCTCACACCATTATAATATCCCCACTCTTTCTCCATTCCACATGCCCATCATATCCCACTCCTAACCCTATCCCTAAGCATCATCTCAAAGCTGAATTTCAACTGATGAATTGGATTAAATATGTTGTAGTTTAAAAAACAGAAGACAAATGGTTCTTTAGGCTATAAAATGGCCTTATTGAATAAGATATGCCTATGCAGGAGGACTCCTCAACACATTTTTCCTCTAATACGCAAGTGACTTCTTCCTCTTTTTATTTCATGGTTTTTTAGTAGGGTATGTATCCTCCAACAGAAGAAATACATGTTTCTGTAAGCCTGCATATCTGTATAGGCCATGAAAAAGAGGCACAAAAATTAATATAAAGTTATGAGTTACTCTTTTATTTAGAAAGCAAAGCAAATATGGTAAAGCAACACACTGCATTCTTCTTTTTGCATAATAGAGTAGATAACTTCTAATGTTATCAAAGAGGAGATAGAGTAGGATTTAATCTCCAAATTTTCTAAAAGGTAAATATTTCTAAAATTGGTTTCAATGTTTAGAGGCATGCCCCCCCACAAAAGGTAGAACTAGTATAAAGTAGAATAAAAATTATAAAGCTGAATGGTAATTAAAATTTTTTTAAAGTTTAAATTTAAATTATAAAGACATGGAGAAACAAGATTAAGGATGCACTGAAGCAGTGGTATTGGGTCCTGTGTGTTGAGTCACAAAGGTTTAAAACAGTGTACTTAAGCTTGTGATTTCAAAGATAGTAGTAGCATTTCTGATTGTGGGGAAGAGTCTTATTGTGAAAGACGGAGCAGATGTTCATGCATGTGAGACACTGCAACAGAGATGTCTGATTTTGAGAGATCAATACTTTATGATTGTGGAACCTGACATTCTTAATCTGATAAAAAAAATCTCTCACATAGTATAGCATTCTCTTCTCTTGAAAAATAAGCTGCGCTGAGAATGTTATTTCTCTCTTAGGTAAGGAGACATTAAATGATGATCATATAAAACTATTCCTTTCTAGGCATTTTCACTACAAGACATCGTAAAAATGCAGGGATAAAGCCAAGAATAATGAGAACTAAAAGTCCATGTTGCTCTTCATATTCTTTTGGAAGGGTGGTCTCACCTTCTGATCTCAATGTTGAATCACACACACTGTTTTCCATTCCAAATTAGAACCTATTGCCTACGTTAACTCTTTTTGCTTACTCCTATCTCAACTCCAAACACATGTCCCCATAGGGGAAAAATAATACATGCACACTAGGCAATTGAGTCTCTTTGTTTTTAATTTTACTTTAAAATTTCTCTAAGTCATTTTCGCAATCACTTCAAACAAATGAGCCTAGCCAATTTGCTTAGGGAGAGAAGAAATGCTTCATGTTCTGAGGACTTTCTGCCTTCCAAAGTGAGCTGAAATTTGGTGTCACACCAAATTACACTAAAAAAATTAAAAGGATTTTCTATTCCAATACCTAGCTGCATTCAGATATCTTTGCCTAATAGGAATGTGTGTGTACCTAAGACTGATAGGAAATGAGACATGTCAGAGAAATCTCTCAAAAATTGCTGCAGCTTCTGGCTTTCTGCTGCAAAGTAAATAACAGATATATTGACATGCGCTTTCCTTAGAAAAGCAGCTACACTGATCAATGCCATTAGAAGGGCTGCCTGGTCAAGTTCACAGTTTCGTATGACAGTCTGGGTTGATGTCACATACACTGACAACCTTGTTAGTCTAATTTGCCAAAGGAGAGCCCAATTGTCCCAAGTCAAATTCTCTAGATCCTCTTCTAACCTGACACTAAAATTATATGCCATTTAGGGTGTGATAGTGAGTATCTCTTCTGTATTTTCTCATCACTTACATTCCTGACTTGAACCATAAAGAAGGCATATAACTCCCCTGCACTCACTTTCCCTCTCTGTTTCTCTAAACAGGCAATGAAAACACTTGGTATAAACAAATTCTCAATCATGCCTAATCATGTGAAAGCTGACAAAAGTATGTTATTTTACACTATGAAAATACTAATCAAAGCAGCTTGTCAATTGTTAAAGTTAATGATTTAGATTTGCAACACTCTGACTAAATTTTAGTAAGTAATTACATAATTATACACAGGTGAACACAATCAAAAATAGCAATTGCTTCTTCAGTCTTTTGCCTATGTGAGGGTACCACAATCTTACTCTGGAAATAACTGCTTATCTCACAGTGTTTGAGAACATGGGTATAGCACAACTACTTCACTTAGGAAGTATTTCCATGCATCTGGGTTCATCTCCCACGAGGTTCAAGATCAGAGGAGATTTATTTGTTAGTGCTCAAATTTGTTGTTAGAAAGACTACATTTAACCCTCTTTTCATGTGTGAGGATGCAATGAGAAGTCTCCAAACCAGCAAGACTTTGATCGTGGACTTCCGGTCTATAAAACTAGTTTGGTCTGTGGACCAAAAATCAACTTCATCCGGTAGTATGCTAGAAACCTTGGCAGAATCCTGAACTGATTCCAGAATTCCTCAGTCAAAATCTGCATTTTAACAAGATCCTCAGTCTTAGGATCTAAAACAGCAGAAAAATAAGTAGAAGCTACACTAACCACCTATCAGGACCAATCTGGAATTGCAACTAAATTGTAGAGAAATCATCTGGAATAACCAACTGAATAATAGCTGTGAAGAAGACTTACATATATAACCAAAGACAGGCAGAAGAAACTACTTCCATACAACATGACTGCTATGGAGTACAGAAGAGATGTGAGAGGGCTGGCTAGGCTTCCACAGGCAGCAGCCAATGTGCCAGAGGAAATTTCAGTGACCAGGGAGTGCCCCTTAAGGGTGGGGTCTAAAACTCAAGCAGAGCTTCCCAGCCTACAATGCCAGAGCCAGAAAGGCATCCAGATAACACTAACTATGAAAAGTGGTGGGGTTTTTGTCTGCCAAGGAGAGACAGCTGGAGACAGAGAGAGCCTCTTAAAGGACTGGCATGTAAAATTTGTCTGTACCCTGAGCTCCAGCAAAGGGCGAGTAGAGTGAATTAGAGACACTTGAAGAGAGTCTGGGAATGGTGGCTTTGGGGAGAGAACTGAGGGAGCAGCTGCCAGGATCCTTGTCCTGAGTCATTTCTGATACAGCAGGAGCCATCTTGCTTAGGCAGAGCAGCCCCCTCTTAGTGGCATCAGCCTGAGGAGAAGCAATAGCCACACCCACAGGAATTACTCTGCCCCACCCTGTGATGCTTAAGTCTGACTGCTGATTACAGATTGGCTAGATTAACAACTGAAGGAGACAGTCACAGGATTGTGTGGATCACTGGTAGTCTCAAACAGGCTTCCTGGGATCAGAGTAGAATACCTTATGACATCACCAGGGGTATATCCAGAAGGAGAAAACAGTGGTAAACACTAGATTCTACTGAGATGAATGTCACCATGATCTTCTTAAAGATTTGAGTTATTTTTTTCTTCCATATTACCTTTTTAACATTCATTTCTTATCTTTAAATCTTATGCTTATTAGGTCACTTGTTTTTATATTATAGTTTATTTCAAATGTCATATATTGCTCCTCCCTTTTCTTATTTCATTTTATTTTCTTATCTCTTCTTCTTATTTTCATTTTAAATTCTATTTTCTCTCTTGCTATAACTTCTGTCCATTCTGCACTCTTATAAATATCTTTCCACTCCAGGCTCTCAAAATCATTTTTCTCATCATTAGTCAAGGGATAGAAAACCTGTTTGAAAAGGTTGTGACAGAAAACTTTCCTAACTTGATGAGAGAAAAAGTCATGCAAGTCCAGGAAGTACAGAGGGTCTCAGTCAAGGTGAACCCAAAGAGGCCCACTCCATGACACATCATAACTAAAATGGCAAAACTCAAAGACAAAGAGAGAATATTAAAGGCAGCTAGGTAGGAACAGTTAGTAACATACATGGGAGCTCCAATAAGGCAATCAGCTGATTACTCAACAGAAACACTACAAGCCAGAAGAGAATGACAAGAAATATTCCAACTAATGAAAAGCTAAGGCTTGCAACTAAGACTACTTTATCCAGCAAAACTCTCATTTAACACCCCAAAAAAAGCTAAAAGAATGCATTTCCACCAAACCAGTATTGCAAGAATGCCAAAAGGACTGCTTTAAGAGATGAAGAAAAAGAAAGAGAGGGGAACAAAGATACAAAGGTCGAAAATAACAATGAGTGAGGACCTATATATAATAACTTTAAATGGAAATGGATTAAAGGCTCTCATCAAAAGACATAGAGTAGCTGAATGGATAAGAAAATATGACCTGCATATTTGGTGTCTACAAGAGACCCACCTCAGGACAAAAGACCTACAGAATCTAAAAGTTAAGGGATGGAATAAGTATTCCTAGCAAACAGACATTTAAAAAAAAAAACAAAAACCGAAAACTGGGACTACTGGCCAAGATGGAGGTGTAGGTAGACATGTTTCACTACCCTCCACAACAAGAAGAAGAAATACAATTATCCCAAAACTAAAAGCAATAAGAACTACCAGAAAATTGAACTGCATCAAAGAAAGTCCAATAAGCAAAGATATAAAGAAGCAATACTCATTCAGACAGGTAGGAGGTGTGGAGATGAGAGGATGTGGTACGGTGGCAGTAGTGGGGATGGTGGTGGTTGTGGTGGTGGTGGTGGTGGTGGCAGCGGCAAGGCAGTGGATGTGGTGAGCCAGCAAAAAGTGCAGTGACACATTCTAAAAGTTGGGAGGGATACCTAGGGAGCAATCTCAGCCCCAGACAGGGCCTCTTACCTCATGGCTTCAGTGCTAGGGGAAAAAAATGCCTCACTGTTTCTGACTGTGTAAACCAGTGGGGGTTGGGCTGGCAGAAGAAATTGCCAGTCTCTCAAGAGAGTCCATTTGTTTAAAGGTTTCAGAACGTGCTAGAACCACTGCAAACCCACCCACTCTTGGAACCACAACCAGGGCAATAGCTAAAGGGGTGTCAGTCTCATACAGGAAGCAGAAGAAGTGCCTGAAAAAGGGGCAAGTGCTATGTAAATAGCATTGTTCCCTCTCAGACACATCCCCCACATACAGTGCGACAACAGGTCACTCTGCACTAATGAAAACCTAAGGCTCCACCCCTTACAATGTAACAGGTGCAGCAGCTCTACCTAAGACAGAGGCAAACACAGGAGGCAGTCAGGCTGAGGAGGCAGAGAAATGTGACCCAAAAGAGAGAGCTAATCAGGGTTCTGTGGGAGAACTTAGCAATGAGGAAATAGCCAACCTAACAGATGCCAATTTTAAAGCACTGGTGATAATAATGCTCACAGACTTGACAGACAAGATTAAGTGTGACAAATGCATAAGGGAAAAAATGAATCTAAGTTAGGTGAAATGAAGGAAAATCCCCACAAAACCAATGGTGAAGGGAAGGAAGCCAGAGTTCAGGTCAATGATTTGGAACACAAGGAAGAAATAAATAGTCAACCAGTACAGAGTGTAGAAACAAGAATTGAAGAAAAAAAAAAAAATGAGAAATGACTTAGTTAACCTCTGGGAAAACTCGAACATTCAAACCATAGTGGTACCAGGAGAAGAGGAAAAGCAAGAAATTAATAAACTATCTGAAAAAATATTGAAGCAGGACTTTCCTAATTTGGTGAAGGAAATGGACCTACAAGTTCAGGAAGCAGAGAATCCCAAACGAGGTAGACCTAAAGAAGACCACATCAAGCCACATCATAATTAAAGTGCCAAAGGCTAAAGATAAAGAGAGAATCTTAAAAGCAATAAGAGAAAAGAAGAGAGTTACCTATAAAGGGGTCCCTATAAGACTGTAAGTTGATCTCTCAAAAGAAAATTTATAGGCAAGAAGGGACTGGCAAGAGGTATTGAAGGTAATGAAAAGCAAGAACCTACAACCAAGATTACTTTATCCAGCAAAGTTATCATTTAAGGGCAGATAAAGTGCTTCCAGACAAGATAAAGCTAAGGGAGTTCATTACCATCAAGGTATTACTATATGAAATGTTAAAGGGGCTTATTTAAGGAAAAGAAGAACATTAAAATTATGAACATTAAAATGACAACAAATTCAGAACTATCAACAACAGACTCTAAAACTATGAAAATAAACAATCAAACAAACTAAGTAAACAACCAGAATAGAAATAGAATCATAGGTATGAGGATCATTTGGAGGGTTATCAGCTGGGAGGAGGAAAGGGAAGAACAGGAGAAATGATGCAGAGATTAAGAAGCATAATTGATAGGTACCAAATAGACAGGGGAATGTCAATAATAGTATAGGAAAGGTAGAAGTACAAGAACATACAGGCATGACCCATGGGCATGAACTAGGTAGGGTGGGACTGATGGAAATAAAACTGGTACTGGGCAGAGGGGAGCAATGAGAGAAATATTGGGACAATTGTAAAAGCATAATCAATAAAATATAATTTAAAAAGTGTTATCTAAAATAAAAAATAAAAAGATAGAAAAATCTCAAATAAACAACCTAACCCTATATCTACAAGTACTAGAGGAACTACAAGAAACAAAACCCAGAGTGATAAAAAGGAAGGAAATAATCAACATCAGGGAAGAATTAAATGGCATGGAGACTAAAAGATCAATTCAAAGGATCAATAAATCCAGGAGCTGGTTCTCTAAAAAGAGAAACAAAATCATCAAGCCTTTAACCAGACTCATCAGAAGAAAAAGAGAAAGGACCCAAATACATAAAATCAGAAATAAAAGAAGAGAAATTACAACCAATACTGCAGATACAAAGGATGGTAAGAAATAACTATGAACAACAATATGCCAAGAAATATGACAACCTAGGTGAAATGCACAAATTTCTAGAAACATATAATCTTCCAAATCTGAATCACAAAGATGTAGAAAGCCAAAATAGACTAATAAAAACTAGTGAAATTGAAGCAATAATCAAATACTCCCAGACACAAAAGCCTGAAATAGAAGGTTTTACAGGAAAATTTTACCAAACATTTAGGGAACAGTTAACTCCTATCATTCTTAAACTATTCAAAAAGAAAATTCAAGAGGAAAGATGACACCCAAACTCTTTAAGAGGCCAGTATTATCTTAATTCCAAAACCAGATCAAGACACAACAAAGAAAGAAAATCACAGGTCAATATTGCTGATGAATGTAGATGCTAAAATCCTCAATAAAATAATAGCAAACAGGATCCAGCAATACATTGAAAAGATTATACTCCATGATCAAGTGGGATTCATCCTAGGGTTTCAAGAATGTTACAATATTCACAAATCAATAAGTGTAATATACTGCATAAACAACATGAAGGACAAAAATCACATGATTATATCAATAGCATTATATCAAAAGCATTTGATAAAGTATAGCACCCATTTATGAAAAAAACATTCAGCAAATTAGGAATAGGGAGAGCATATCTCAACATAATTAAAGCCATATATGAGAAACCTACTGCCAAAATCATACCCAACAGGCGAAAACTAGAAGTTTTCACTCTAAGTTTAGGAACAAGACAAGAGTGTCCACTTTCACCACTTTTATTCAGCATAGTATTGGAAATTCTAGCCACAGCAATCAGGTAAGTACAAGAAATCAAAGTCATCAAAATAGAAAAGGAGGAAGTAAAGCTGTCATTATTTGCAGTTGACATGATAGTGTACATAGAATACCATATAGGCTTCATCACAAAACTACTTGACTTCATAACAGAATTTGGCAAAATAGTGGACTACAAAGTCAATATTCAGAAATAGAAGGCATTTTTGTATATGAACAATGAACTATCAGAAACAGATACTAAGAAAAATTCTAATTTATTATAGCAACAATAGGTATAAGCTTAACCAAAGAGATAAAAACCTGTACTTGGAGAACTACAGAACACCGAAAAAAGAAATTAAGGAAGATACAAATAAATGGAAGTATATACCATATTCATGAATTGGAATAGTTAACATTGTTAAAATGTCCATAGTACCCAAAACAATGTAGAGACTCAACACAATCCCTATTAAAATACCAATGACATATTTCACAGATTTAGAACGAACATTTCAAAAATTTATATGGAACCAAAAAGACCCTGAATAGCCTCAGAAATTTTGAGGGAAAAAACAAATTAGGAGGGATCACAATACCTGACATCAAACTACATTACAAGGCTGCTTTAATCAAAACAGACTGGCACTAGTATAAGAACACACACAGAGATCAACGACAGAATAGAGAGCCCAGAAATAAACCCATCATTATAGTAAATTAATATTTGACAAAGGTGGTAGGAGCATAAAATGATATAAAAATAGTCTCTTCAACAAATGATGTTAGGAGAACTGGAGTGGCACATGTAAAGAAATGAAACTAGACCACCTACTTGTACAAGAATAAACCGAAGATGATTAAAAGACTTAAATGTAAGCTGTAATACCATAAAAGTCCTAGAGGAAAACATAGGTATTAAAATTACAGATATCCCATATAGCAATATTTTCACTGTTATATCCTCTAGGGCAAGAAATAAAGGAAAGAATAAACAAATGGGACTACATCAAACTAAAAAGTTTCTGCTCAGCTAAAGAAAACATCAGCAAAATGAAAAGGGAACCAACCATATAGAAAAACATATTTGCCAAGGATGCCTTGGACAAGGGTTTGATCTCCAAACTATATAAAGAACTCATGACTGAACACCAGGAAGACAAACAATCTAATTAAAAAATTAGCAAAGGACCTGAATAGACACTTCTTCAAGGAGGACATACAGATGGCCTATAGACACATGAAAGGGTGCTCAACGTCATTAGCCATCAGAGATGTGAATTAACCTCCAATGAGATACTACCTCACCTGTCAGAATGACCATCATTAACAAATCTACAAACAACAAGTGTTGGTGAGGATGTGGAGAAGAGGGGACCCTAGTGCACTGTTGGTGGGAATGCAGACTGGTTCAGCCACTGTAGAAAGCAGTATGGAATTTCCTTAAAAATGAAACTGCCTTTTGATCCAGTGATTCATCGTTGGGAACATACCCTAAGAATCCTGAAACACCACTTCAAAAGAAACTATGCATTGCTATATTCATAGCAGTATTATTTACAATAGCCAAGTGCTGGAAACAGCCTGAATGCCCATCAGTAAATGAGTGGATCCAAAAGCGGTGGTACATTTACACAATGGAATACTATGCAGCAGAAGGAAAGAACTCTTACCTTTTTGCAATATCATGAATGGAATTGGAGAGTATTGTACTAAGTGAAATAAGCCAGTCAGTGATAAACAAATACCTTCTGGTCTCACCTATAGGAGGAACCTAATGAACAAAACAAACAAATGATTAAAACAGAACCAGAGGCACAGAAAGAAGGAACAGACTGACATTGATTAGGTGGGAAAGGGGAGGGAGATAAGGGAGAAAAGAAGAGAAATGGTCTAGTCAAGGAACATGTATGAATGACTCACGGAGTGGACAACAGGGCAGGGGTTGACTCTAGGAGAGGAGGATGGGCAGGGCAGAGGAGAGCAAGGGAGGAAAATAGGGACCACTGTAATAGCACAATTTAGAAGACTATTTAAAGCTACTATGTCTTTATTGGGATGAGCAGACTAATTATTAGCTACCCAATTCATAGAGTTCTTTTACCTCATTTCAAACTTTAGGATTTAAATATAAATATCTGCCACTTCATAGGTTTAAAGTGTTTCAGGACAATTTCCCCTGAAAATAAATTTTTAGAAAGCAAAGCTTTTCTTCATTGATTTTTATTGTACAATTGTAATCATTTTTTAATTGGAAAAAAATCTCCAGAGTTTGATTTAAATGTTTTGTCATGTAGAACATTGTGGTACTGGGATGATTTTTAGGGCTAAAAGAATAGCATCATTTTTACTTTGACTACTTTCTTCAAAACCAAAATTTGGGAAGAAAGGAAGAATGAAAGGCGATGTCATCATGTACCTTGTCATGCTCTTTTTCCCTTTCTTGTCATCTCTTTCCTTCCCCCACATTCCTTTTTACTGAGTCCTTATCATGTCTCTGGAGTCATAAGACATATTGGAGATATAAAGATAAAGAAGTAAAATAATCCTAAAATTTGGTAATTCCCATTATAACTTAAAAAGTGAAATATTCAGGTTGGTGTTGTTTATGTTGAAATAGAAGTATAAATGGGAGACTATGAAAATGGAGGCAAGAAAACTGAATTTTGCAAGTATTCAGGGGGAATTCAATGGCCTATCAGGACACTGAAGTCTGAGAACTGTTTAGCATTGTGTTTGGAGAGCTTAGATATATATTAATATATAATATCAATTAATAATTAATAATATATAATATAAATATTATATTAAATATATAACAGTAATTAATATATATAATTTGTGTGTAGGAGTATTAAAGAAGACCTTTGGAAATATCTATTACAGGGCCTAGTACTTCTAGACCACAATGCAGTGACTTTTTTCCCATCTCACATGTATATATAGGATTAATAGGCAATGACTATTTTTCTAAATCATTCTTGTCCTTTCCCAAAGATCATAGTATCTATGTCATTTGTAAATTCTCTATTGGAAAGCTTATGCTGTGCTTCTTGTCTTTTGCTGTTTCTATAAAATATTGGGAGTATACTTATTCTAGAATGTCCTAAATAGATTACAGACTTCTGATAACAAATTATCATGGAGCAATAATTTATGCTTATGATGGCATTCACTTAAAATAATGACATTTACCAGGCATCCTCTCTTAGTCTTAGAACATAGAATTAATTTGACAGAAAAATTTATACCCTAATGCTTTATTATACAACGGGGTACCCCCCAAAACTGGAATCATCTTCTGGAGCCCTGGCCCTTTGTAGTACAGGCTTCCTCCGCTAGGTGAGCGTTCTAGAGCCTACCTGTATCAGCGCACCAGCTGGTGTTGTGGAAGGCTGCATTCTGTGTCAGCGAATTTTTTTGAAAACTCTTTCAATGACTCTGCCCATTTGTCTGCCCATTTTGTGATCGGTGATTTATGAGAGCACTTGCCCACACCTCCATGAGTGTTAGCAGTTTTTGACCAAAATCAGCATGACCCTGGTGCCTCACCCTCCCTGTTCCCCAGATCTTGCCCCAAGCAACTTTTTGGGAGTTTGTTACCCTGCATGAAAACAGTCCTTGCCTGATGTGGAAGATATGAAACAAAAAAAAGCAGAAGCACCAAATCTACAACTTCAGAAACTGTTTTGAGTAGTGGAAAAAATGTCTTGATAGGCGTATTGCATCAAATGGAGAGTACTTTGAAGGTGAGTGAAGTTTAAATATGTAAGAATAAATGCACATTTTAAAAATGAAATTCCATTTTGGGTCCTACCATTGTACAGTGCAATTGAGGAGCAGTAAGAATAAAGAAACAAAGAAACATGAGGAAGGAACAAAGGTAAAGCAGGTATAAAGTGATGTGTTACTGAAATGGCCACAGCTTCCAAAGAAAGCACAGGCAAGCCCTGGCTGGTGGCTCAGCTGAAAGGTACCAGCCTGAGAATCCAAAGGTCGCTGGTTTGATTCCCAGCCAGGGCACATAACCAGGTGCAAGCCAGGTCTCCAGCCAGGTCCATAGCTGGAGGCAGGTGAAAGGCAACCTTACATTGATGTTTCTCTACCTTTCTTTCTCCCTCCCTACCCTTTTCTCTCTAAAAATATAATGAATAAAATATTTTTAAAAAACTTAGAAAAGAAACCACATACATTACTAAGTGTTTGGGTATGGCTCTGAAGAACTATGTGGAATCTATGGCTTCTTGTACAATCTGCAAAGGGGAAGGAGAAAGATAAATTTATTTTCTGGATTCTTCTGCTTACTGTTCAAATTGAGCCCCAAAGAGCATTAACTCTCACTCTTTTGGGTTGTTTGGCTAATTTGGTGGTCATGCTATATAGAGCCTGTGATACCAGGAGAGGCATAAAGAACATAGTCAAGCCCAATGCCTATAGGAAGAGAGTTTGTGGAGAGACATAGGGTAGTCATCTAACAACTAGAAATGATTCTTTTGCCAGAAGTAACATGTTACATATTATCATGGACAGAAAGGACTACTCAGTTTGAAAGACATACTTAAGTTACTAATCTTATGCATTCCAAAAATTTCTAGGTCAAATTTAGTTTTGTGGGAGTAGCTGTACATTCAGATAGGCTGAAGGGGAAGCAATCCCGCTGAACAGAGGTGGTTACCAAAGGATCCCAGGAAGACCTGACATAAGTCTCACTGCCTCTGACTGTGTGCTGTATGGCTGGAGGTCACTTCCAATTAACATTAAAAACATTTATCAGAATGACTTTCCCCTTGTTAACAGAGACTCTCCCTACCACCTTATACTAAAGTGGCCTCTTAAAATCCTTGTATAAATGTTAAAACTTTAAAGCCTAGTTCTAAGTTTTAAAAAATGACAGTAACTTTGTAAATGCTATTACAAAATTAAGGTGTTTTCAATGACGGCTGATCAATTTCATTAAGGCACAGTATCTGTGATGTAGGTAGCTGATCCTCAGTAAACAGGATTGGCTATCGATTGTGGAACTCAGATTGAATGAGTTATTCTTTTCCTAGAGTGATTACTTGAGATAAATGAAAAAAGAATCATACTTCCATACTAGAATATGAATTCTTTACACACACAGATGTATAGTTACATGTATACGAAATATATATTTGATGTCACCTTTCATTAATTTTGTAATTTTGATGTAGATGACAAAAATATAATTTCTACTTTGCCAATTACATATAAGAGTTCATAGTTTATGTTTGGGAGGCAAGACTGCCAATACCTGTACATGTGTCTTTTTAATCTATTTTTAATTTGTTTCAGTCAAACCTGAAATGTTGATCTATTGTCCTTCTTTACATTACATTGGACCTATTTGCTGCTCTGCTCACAAATGCTAATATTACTGTGACTCACAGAGCTTGGCACCTGCAGCTTTTGCTTCAGGCATCAACTCATTATTCTTTTCGGCTCCTTATTAGAGAACAGCCACTGACCTCTTACCTGGGTCTCCCTATCCAGTTAGTACTTGTGAAAGGAGAACTCATCTCAAGGCATCTGTGCACCTGCTGTGCTTCTAAATCACCTAAAATTTTTATCGTTTCCATTTCCAGCTCAGAAGAGAAATGCGTATATAGACCAAGTATCACCTTTCTGCTCTTTTTTCTCTAGTTATCAAAGATAACTTACCCCCCTTTAAAAGATGGCTACCATAACAATGTTATTGCTGGTGAAGAAAAAAAATTCCTAGTATTCATTTTTAATGACTTTTCTCATTTCTTTTTTTCCTTGTTAATAACTACTATTTAGCATTAGTTCCCATGTCCTTTTAGGAAAGTCTGGTTTTATTCACCCCATTCCCAGTTTAAACCTGAGTTCTTCACACAACCAAAGTTTTTTCCCTTTATATTTTGACATATTTTGAATGTAACATGTTAGAATTCTTTTTATTTTTAAAAAGATTTTTATTCATTATTTTCAGAGAGAAAGGCAGGGAGGGAGGAAGAAAGGGAGAGAAACATCAATGTATGGTTGCCTTTCACCTGCCTCCAGTTATGGACCTGGCTGGAGACCTGGCTTGCAACCTGGCTATGTGCCCTGACTGGGAATCAAACCAGTGACCTTTGAGTTTGCAGGCAGGAGCCTTATCCACTGTGCCACCAACCAGGGCTTAGAATTATTTTTAAATGAAGTGTTTGGTCACAGCAACAAATACTGAAGACTTTCTATTAATGGAAATCTTTCCCAGGGTCCGTAGCTTCAGGTGCTTAAAAGCTGATGGAAGCAAAATATCATTCTAGAACTTGAATTTAAGAAATTTCCATACAAATTCAAACCAAACAGACAATTGTCACAGATGACACCAAATTTCACAGTTTCTCTCTCTCTCTCTCTCTGTTTTTTTTGTAAGACTGATTTATGTGACTTTACTTTCATCAATACCTCTGAATAAGAATCCTTCTACCACTTGACATTCATGCTTTTGAACTGGTTTGAAAATAGGGCCAAAGTGCAGTGTACCATGTGAAATGAAAATACCCATGTACACAAGACAGTTCCACAGCGTGGGCTCTATCAGAAGTCAAACTGCATGCTACAAAGGAATAACACTAAGAGATGAGATAGGAACAGTTTCAGGAAGACGAAAAACATCTTTGAACAATAACAGGGTAAAAGATTTATTATAAGTGACTACAAGAGAATTATTTTTGGATGCTATACTATTTTTCAAATCAACACGATTTCCACTCTTGTTATTGAATAACAGGGTTAGGCAAGCATTAAAAGTGGAGCATGTAAAATCTACTGGTCACATGGGAAGAGCAGTATTATATGTATCAGGGACTCTGTCATGTGCCATTTTTTTAAGTATACATCTTTTTGTCTGTAGGTTTCTTTCTCATTCTTCAGAATGCTGGGAGTGATGGAGAAGAAACAAAATTCACAAAGTCTGCATAAATAAAAAATTTAAAAGATACACACATACACGCACACACACACACACACACACACATATGCACACAAGTTCTGTCCCGAAAGTATAGAGGCATATACTGTCTTAATTATTTTGACATTGGCTCGATACTTTCAGGACAGACCTTCTGGCCGTTCGTGTGTGCATGCGTGTGTGTACTTTATTTATTTAAATTAAAAAATATTTTAATTTTACAAAATTAAGATGTATTTTTATTTTCTTTCTTCCGTTTGCTCTGGGCTTTGTTGTTGTTCCTTTAGTTATTTTAGATGTAGCATGAAGTTGTTTATTTGAGATTTTCTATCTTCTTTAAGTAGGCCTATATTGCTATGAACTTCATTCTCAGGACTGCCTTTGCTGTGTCCCATAGATTTTGGGTTATTGTATGTTCATTTTCATTTGCTTCTGGATGCTTTTAAATTTATTCCTTGATTTCATTGTTAACTCATTCAGTATTTAAAAACATTATTCAGCCTCCTTGTATTTGAATGTTTGTGAATTTTTTTCTTGAGTTTCGTTTCTAGTCTCAAGCCTTTGTGGGTACATAATGGAATACTACACAGCACAAAGAAAGAAGAAATCCTTATCCTTTTGACAGCATGGATGGAACTGGAGACTATTTTGCTAAGTGAAATAAGTCAATTGTTGAAAGATAAATACTGTATCATCTCACTTATATGAGTTATTTCCCAAAAGTATCGAGCCAAAGTCAACACAATTAAAACAGTTTGTGCAGCTGATAATTTCGGAACAGACCTCATGTAGAAGATTCTAATGAACAAAATAAACTGACAGGCAAAATGGAACCAGAGTCATGGAAGCAGGGAATAGAGTAACAGCTGACAGAGGAAAGGGGGTGTGGTAATGATGGAAAGAAGGGGAAAGGATTAGTCAAAGAATATGTACGAATGACCATGGACCATGAACTTGGACAATGGTGTGGGGACCGACTGTGGGAACAGCGTGGGGACTGGATGAAGGAGGGCAAAGCATAAAAAATTGGGACAACTGTCGTAGAATAAACAAGAATAAAAAACACTATAAAGTAATCAATGTAGACAGTAAGTGAAAAAATGTATTAAAAGTGATCTATGTTTTATATGAAAAAGGGGTCTGAATACTAAGAAAACATTAACATTTGAAGAATTATTTTCACTCATGACACTAATATAATTCTGGTGTTTGTGTTGATAGTTTTAATGGTCCCCAAATTTTCTAAATAACCATGTCTGCCTATTCTCATTCCTACTATGAGGCCCAGGCCAACATTGATCTGTTCCCCATTTCTAGTTTTTCTGTTTACAGAAATTCCACATAAATGAAATCATAGTACACATTGTCCTCTGTGTGTAGCTCTTTTCACTTTAGTGTAATGCTTCTGAGGTTTCATGTTTTCACATGTTTTGGTGATTCATTGCATTCCCATGGGTGGGCAGTATTCCATCACATGGATGTACTACGGTTTGGTTTGCATGCATTGTCTCCATTGCTCTTGATCATTTGAATTGCCTCCATTGTTTTAAAATTTTGAACAATGTAGCTATGAATATTTATATTAAGTCTTTCTGTGGTCATGATATTTATTTTTGGGGACAGGGGCAGATACTTTGCAGTAAATTTGCAGTGTCCTTTAGTAAATATATGTTTAACTTGAGAAAACGCTGATCTACTATCTAAAGTGCAAAACCACACCTAACATGAAATTTCTTTCTTTATTTCTCTTACTTACTTTTGATCATTTTATTAAAAATTGTTTCCTGTTAATATGTATTGGTTAAGTAACTACTTAATAACTAGAGGCAATGGAGTCACTTTT
This sequence comes from Noctilio leporinus, assembly GCA_004026585.1. NCBI lineage: Eukaryota > Metazoa > Chordata > Mammalia > Chiroptera > Noctilionidae > Noctilio > Noctilio leporinus. Next base: position 78,600 of record PVIW01002518.1, on the reverse strand, counting down.
TCCAAACTTGTAACTAGATATGGGAGAGTCAGTATGTTTTTTTTTCCCCCAAATAAATCAAAGCAAAGGAAAACCCAAGAGCAAAGTTATGAGAAGCTTATATGGCTATACTATGCAAATGTTAAAACCGGTCTATTTTCATTTAATAAATCTTATAATTATTATTATATGAAATTACCTTATTCATATCTTGGATATTTTTACAATTGCATTTCAAATAATTTTTATATTATTCACATTGTGTACTTAAATTACATTGTTGAAGGGAGGAAAAGAATACCTAACTATATAATCTGAGCTATATTAAAATTTAATTATCTATGATGGTGAAAAAATTATTACTACTAATCTATATAGCTAAGTGCTAACAGTTTGCTAAGTTACAAATAAACTTATAGGAGACACTAAAATATGTAACAGCACTGTACATATAGGTAAAATAAGTTTTAGTGTGTGAACTCAGACAATTTTACCATTCCTATTTAATAATTATTTTTTTTCAGTTTAAATAATTGTAGCATAAAGTCACTTTTGAACATTCAGCATACAATTTGGACCAGGCTCTGCAAGAATTAAAGATGCAAATGTTTAACTCTAAAAGGCAAAGTCACGCTTTTTTGGTCAGTTGCATAAAATAGCATGAGCTATGATGAGCACTGTGTATATGGGTGTATATGACTAGAGAGATTTCCAGGTTTTGAAATCTCTTAATTATGCGTAAGTAAAAGCGTCGTTGGAGAAAGGCATGTTAAAAGCTTCCTGCATAAAGTGGCATGCTTTTGGTTAGAAAATCTATTCTCTTCAGTCACTCTAGTTTCAGAGGGTTTGCATTCTATTTCTTATAATCACAGTCACATGGTACAAGACAAAGGCTGAAGAAAAAAATAAAATAAGCAAAAGGAACTAAGAAAGAAAGGAAGGAAGCAACTTCTTTGTTTCAGTTCCTGGACTCTCTCTTTGAAGCACACTCTGCAATGGGAAAGGCAGAGGTGAGTGAGAGTGGAGTGTGAGCCATTCAGGCACATCTGGTGGCGAACAATGAGGCCGGGATTAGCGCCCCTCCTCCGTGCCAGTTTCCATCCTAATGTGTGTGAAACTGCAGCATCTCTGCAGGAAGTGAGCTGAAATGCGGGCTCTGGTGTCCCTCCGAATGTCGTCTGTATGTTCTTTTGTTCTGCTTACTTTCCTTGTTCCCTGCCTAATACAAGTAACCCCGATGACATGGTTTTGGCACTTATGTTTCTCTTTACAACATGAGAACAAACCTCTCGTCCTCAAAATGCTTTAAGGTAAATCAGCAAGTTAAAGGACTGAAGTCACCACTGTCCAAACTGAAACTCACTTATTTAAAAAATATATATTAATGGATTGGACTATGCGTTAGTAAAGAAGTACTTGGCTATTTTATAATTCACTGATCTAGAGTTGAAACCAAAATAAATATGACTCAATGACTTTGGCAAATAACTACAAAAAAAAAAAAAAAAAAAAAAAAAAAAGGAGGCTTAGAGAGGTTAACAAAGGTAATATTCTGTTCACAACCATGAATATTTCCGAGACTTCTTTGGTATCCCAATATAGTGTTTGTTTTCCCTTCTAAGTGCTCTCATTATATCCTTGTTTATACCGATATCTTATTTATAACACTTAATAGCTATTGCTTTGAGTGGTCCCAACTCCACCACAGTTACAAAAAAGATGCAGTTTTTAAAAATATTTTATTTATTTATTTTTAGAGAGGGAGGAAGGGAGAAAGAGAGGAAGAGAAATACCGATGCATAATTGGTTGTCTTTCAAACGCGCCCCAACTGGGGACCTGGCCTGCAACTCAGGCACGTGCCCTGATGGGGTGCGCAACCTTTCAGGCTGCAAGCTGCCCTCAGTCCACTGAGCCTCACAAGCCAGGGCAAAGATACGTTTTTATTATTCCTCAAAGGACCATCTTCAAATGGTTTTGCTACCCGGTGCCATCTCAGGAGAGTCCCATGGCAGGTTGGTCACTTTCAAGGTATCATAAAAATGGTCATATTGAACACTACATATCCAATGTAACGCTCCTTTTTCTTCAGCCCAGGTTTGACCAATAATTGGGGTTGGGGGTGGAGCTTATCTGCTACTTAACTCCTCCTCTCACTAATGGGTTTTGCGATAAAAGGGGCAGGAGGGATTTGACACCGGAAGCTTTAGTCAGGCTTCCTTACTGCTGTAGACCACTCTCAGCAATTGCTCTCCCCTGGCAGTGTGCAACCGGTCATGGAAAACATCTGTGTGGCAAGGCCTCCAAATGAATGTGCTTATTTGGGACTCATATGCGGGCTCTTCAGGAGCCTACTCAGTACAGTTTCCTGACATAGGGATTTACTTTAGCTTGCCTTCTGATCCTTCCTCAGCTTCTTCTGGATGAAGACACTATCCAGAGCCTCTAGATGCTGGAGTATCTCGGCCCAGTTGCTAACCTTCTTATGTTTGGTACCAGCATGCTGACTTAAGCCCAGTTACTTCTTAGGCCATAAGAAAGGCACCGATCCTTGCTAATCCACTCCTAATTGGTGTAGCACCATGCAACGTCTTAATTACACACCCTACTTCAATTGCCGGATGGTTGACTTCTATCTACCTTACTATTCTGAAATGACGTTGAGGAGTGAGGCATTATGGTATTATCTAAAATTTCAGAACCTAGCTTGTTGTCTGGCGCAAAATCAGGGGTTCAGTTTAGTGAGTGGATGAATTACCAAATTCATTTTTATAATGAAGAAAAATCCCAACATACTGAAAGAAAAAAAAAAAAACATATAAAGAAAAAAAACCAAACTATTACTATTTAATTGAAATACATTAACTGACTCTTTTCCTGCTATTTAATAGTTTCAAAATTCTACATATGAAACCCTATGATACTTCCAATGAATTGAGCATTATTTGTGCCCTATTTATGCTCCATTTATACTACTCATCAAATTTTGGGAAAAGTTGTGAGTTGTGGCATCTTTGTGGCTGACAGACTTAAGCACACCTCAGCCAAGCAGACATTTCATTTAAATGTCTCAAGGCAGATATAAGCAGTCCTGAGGCTTTGGAGAAACATGTCTTCTCTGGCAAGGGGATAACTTGACATTTCAATGGGCCAGTCATTCCAGAGTCCACTTTCCATTTCACAACCTTAATTCTTTAGGTACGGAGTTGCTATTCATGAACATTTGGGACTTGATGTCAGCTTGTGGGTTTTTGTTGTTGTGTGTTTGTTTATTTGTTTTGTCTAGGCAAAGGCATATGGAAAATGTACCATGGTAGTAATTTCACGTTTGGTTAGTTATAAAATTCCTTATTACAATAATCCTAACCCTATTGGTTTCTCCTGATTATTTAAAAATTTTATTGTTGTTGTATTACATCCATCCCCTTTTTACTCCCCTCTGTCTCCTTCCCCACCCACCCACTCCCTCACAAAGTCAATCCCACTTGTTGTCCATGTCCATGGTTCTTCCATACTAAGTTCTTGGCTAAACTGCTCCCCTTCTTTGCATCTTCCTCCCCCCTCCCCTACCCACCTTCCCCCTGCCCAATGAAGGTCTATTCACTGTATTCATATATCTGGTTCTGTTTTGCTTGTTGTTTGTTTTATTCATTATTGTCCTGTAATGGGTGAGATCATATGGTGTTTGTCTTTCACTGGCTTATTTCACTAAGCATAATACTTTCTAGTTCCATCCATGTTGTTGCAAAGGTTAGGAGTTCCTTCTTTCTTTCTGCTGTGTAGTATTCCATTGGGTAAATGTACCAAAGTTTTTTGATCCAATCATCCACTGATGGGCACTTAGGCTGTTTCCAGCATTTGGCTATTGTAAATAGCGCTACTATGAACATAGGGGTACATAGGTTCTTATGAATTGGTGTTTCAGGATTCTTTGGGTATAGTCCAAGTAGTGGAATTGCTGGATCAAAAGGCAGTTCCATTTTTAGTTTTTTAAGGAAACTCCATACTGTTTTCCATAGTGGCTGCACCAGCCTACATTCCCACCAGGAGTGCACCAGGATTCCCTTTTCCCCACATCCTTGCCAACACTTGTTTGTTGATTTGTTGATGATTACCATCCTGACAGAGGTGAGGTGATATCTTACTGTGATTTTAATTTGCATCTCTCTGATGGCTAGTGATGTTGAGCATTCTTTCATATGCCTCTGGGCCCTTTGTATGTCTTCCTCAGAGAGTTGTCTGTTCCGGTCTTTTGCCCATTTTTTAATTGGGCTGTCTGTGTGTTGAGTCACATTAGTTCTTTATGTATTTTGTAGATCAAACCCTTGTCTGAGGTATCATTGGCAACTATGTTTTCCCATATAGTTGGTTCCCTTTGAATTTTGCTGGTGTTTTCTTTAGCCGAACAGAAACTTTTCAATTTGATATAGTCCCATTTGTTTTATTTGTTCTTTTATTTCCTTTGCCCTTGGGGAAGTATCAGTAAACATATTTCTTTTGATTTTTTTTTTGAATTATAAAGAAAAAAAGAAAACCAGTAAAGCTGCATTTTCTAAATTGGTATTTTTGCTTTACCTTTATGTAAGTTTTCCTTAGCTATCCCCAAGTTTCACTCTCCACTGTCAAATGACCTCTTTGTTAATAAAAAGTAATAACAGAAAACTGTCTTGTTAGTAAAGCTTTTCAGAAGCCACTCTCAATATCAATAGAAATAAAGACAATAGCCTTATGGAACTTCATGACAAGGTGATTAAAAACATGTAGATTCAAGTTACTGTCACTACCTAAATGGGGATCTTAGGACCATAACCAAATCTTGTTATATCTCAGTTTCCTCATCAATAAAGTGATGAGAAAAATAATATAACTTATCACATGGGTTCATTAAATAGAGCCAAGGCCTAAACTAATTTACCAACAGATCAAAGCACTGGGTTATTAAAATGTTACTAAAGTTATATGTTTGTTTGCTGTAAGTATTCAGTGTTCAAACCCTCTTATAACATGAGAAACATCAGTTTCATTACCCAGGTTGTTTCTAGGTTGGAAATCTAAGGCTAGCTAGCAAGTGGTTTGCTGACATATATATGCATTCCCTTTGCTCACTGCAAATATTGTGAGTGTTGAAAGTACTCAAGGGATGCCCCTTGGCTGTGGCTCCAGAGAATACTCCTGGAGGTCCTTTGTTCACTGAGTTTCCTGCTGCGGAAAGCTGTATGGGTGCACAGCACCTTTCAGCTGAAAACATGCTGTGGTTGACTTAAACTATGAAAAATTGTCAAACCAAGGATTACTGTCCCCATTTTCCAGATAAGGAAAGTGAAGCTCAGAGAGGTTAACTGAGGTGCATAAAGTCATATGATATTTAATAGGAAAGTAAGGATTAGGACCCTATTCCTTTGGTTTTCAATCCAGTGTTCTATCTGCTGTGTTAGCAGAGAGCCGGAAAGGTTATCATCACAACAGAAAGTTAATTCAGCTGCAGATTGATTAACCTAAAGGGGAATCCAATCAATGTTGGTAGAGAGCCAAGAGAAGCACTTTTCTGTCTACACTGATGTTTTTAACAGTACAGTCTCTCCCATCTGGATGAGAATCAGAATTCCAAATATCAGAACAAGCTAAATTTCTCTTTCCTCTTTGTAGATGCATCTGTCTACTTTGGGGGTAGATATACATGTTGCTAAAATTTCTAGCTGGCAGCTTGGAGTAACTCTTTCCATTATACTGAGTTTTGTGGCCATCCTCAGCATCTTGCTGGACTTGTGATTATGGATGATGAATCTAATAAAAAGTAAATGTTCACATGATTCAGAATGAGAATATGAAGGCAGCTAAGAATTTCTGTTAGGTCAGTGACCAGGAGGATGTGTCTGCAGCAAAGTTGCTTGTTTGCATGGAATAGTGGCTCACATTCAGGAAATGGCATTTTAAGTGTGGCCTTACTGATTTGAACTGGAGAGCTTGCTTTGCTCATCAACCCCAGAAAATCAATAGCCAGGCAAAACCAGGAGGATGAGATTTTATGATTATGATCAGTATATAAAACATGTATGTCCCTTTTATTTTCATAATGAATAAATACTGTAGTCATAATTTAAAGCCATATATCTGTTGCAACCTTGCTTTGTATGCCCTTTACAATTTTTTTTTCATGTTTAATTTTTCTTTTTGAAAAGGCTGAGTATTCATTTTCATTATTGGAATACATGCGCTTCTTTTAGCAGATGTATTCATATTTTCATTTATTATAATAATCAATTTTTTCTCATTAAATCTGAAAACTCTCCCACGTTACTATTCAATATTTCCAAAGCACTTCACAGTCTGTGCTTGCACGTTCATGATCTCATTCGATTCTCACAACATCCTATGAAGCAGAACTTTATAAATGACTTTGTGTGACATTGCAAGCCCAAATATGAGAATGTGACTTTTTGCTTTTAGGGCCAAATATTTTGCCTTGAATATTGCATAGTTTGTGAATGTGAAAACAACTGGGTTAGTCCTTTTATTCATAACTTCCTAACTTCAGATGGTTTACCACAAATGTTTACACTGTCAGAGTTTAGATAAAATCTATTTTCAAAGAGCAATTAGCAAATGAGTAATACTGATAATATTATTTAAGAGAAAATTTGGGACCACTATATTTTTGTCAGTTTCCTGGAATATTACTCATATTTAATTTGAAGAGATTATGCCTTATATTTTCTGTTTATACAATGTAGGGTCAAGTTCTATTTTGATTTGGAAATTATTAATTTAATAGCTTCTGTCTTGTTTTTCATGATGATTTTAGGTAAATATCAACAGAAAAATAATGTAATTCTGCAATCTAACCTGTCTCTTTAAGATGTGCAACAAGGGCTAGAAGCAAAGATTCTACAATATTCTTTATAATTTCATGGGGTCTTCTGAGGAAATGTGCCAATTTTATGGAGACTCGTAGGGAAAAATTTTGATTTCATGTGGATTCGACTGAAAAGGTAAATTTCATGGGATTTCTAAAAATGGCTGAATTTCTCAGGATCCATGAAATCTATGACAGCCATGGAGAAAATGCACTGCTCTTGTCATGAAGTAAATTTTAGTGCAGTTTGGCAAACTTTATTTCTTATACACCTACTATGATGTACATTAGATATTTTCAGTGTTTTTTGATCATTTACCTTTTTCACAGATATTTGTGAATACTAAAGGTAGTACTTTGTGTAACCAACAACAGTGTGGTTACTTTGTCAGTTACTTAAAATATATGTTGGATGGTCACTCACACTCATGTGACTCCTGTGATCACTTACATTAGATTCAAGTTCAGGATGTGGTGCTTAGAGTTTTGGTGGGACAAAGCCCTAAAGAAAACAAACAACAAAAAGTATTTGCCTCAATTGATATGGTGCCTGCATTCATGCAAAATTCAGTTTATATTAAAACAGTGAAAAATATATTAACATGTAAAATCATGTTAAATTCAAATTCAGATCACTAGGAAAAGGCTTTTCATATACTTGAATGCCCAATGGGACATTAGGAAGTAGTGTTGTGTAGAGAAACGATCTTTCTTATTCAGGACTGCAAACACTCCAAGAAATTCAGCACCTTTGTCTTTTAAATTGTTACATGATTCATAATTACTGTGACAACAAAAACTTTCATATTTTCCAAAATGCCTTCCAGGTGGTACTGTGATTTTGGGAACCATCTTCACTGGTTTTGTAACTTTTCAGCCACAACATATACAAATCTTTCTAAAATGGAAATCTGCTCATGTAATTTTCTTGCTTAAAGTCTTCTGATGTTTTCCCATTTGTCTCAGAGTAAAGTTCAACAACTTAGTTTAATATGCACAAATCATCATGGTCTGGTTGCTTACATTTCTCTAGCTTCATCACCCATGACTCAGACATATTGGACTGTTTAAACACTATGCTACTTTATGACTCTACATCTTTAGATGTGCCTTTTGCTTTTCCTAGAAGATGATCTATCTCTCTTTCCTCTGCTCACTCAAAACCCAAGGATTGCATTTTTGGTAAGGCCTCTTGGACGGTCTATTTTGATTATATTGCCATTCCTGTAGATATCTGTTGTAATTACTGGTTTATTCAACCTCTTTATGTAAGAACTTTGATGTTTCTTTGTTAAAATATTCATATTTCTTAACATGACCTACAAGAATCTTCAAGATATGCTCCTGCATATATGTCTAGCCTCATTACTCATGGTCTTTCAGAACTTAGCATTTCAGCCATATCTAAAATTTGCCTTACAACTCCTAGAACTTACCCAGCAGCCTCTACCCTTCGACATCCAAGAAAAGCCATTTCTCTTATCATCACCTGTGTAACTCTTGCTCATTCTATAAAATTCAGCTGAGATTGTCATCAAATTCATTGAGAATGTATTAGTGGTACCTAGGCTGGATTAAAAGCCTTCTTCCACTCAATTTCTAGCATAGCACTTATCTCATGATATTGCGTTTTGGACTGTAAGCATCTTGAGGAACGATAATGAGGCATGTTTATTTTTATGTGGTTAGCACCTGGCAGAGGGCTTTACTCAGACACTCAAAGAGCAGATAAAAATCCAAGATGTTCATTAATCATTAACAGAGTCACTATGGTATTTATTGAAAAACCCTTGGGTGGCAGTTTTAAGGATACATCCTCTCTATTTTGAGTCCTAATCCTTATCAAGTGCAGTATTTTGAATAGATCTTCACATAGTTTTCTAGTAATTTCTTCTTCTTTTTTGTTTCAAAGCAGCTTTCTATCTTGATAACAGCTCTGGAGTTTTGACTTGCCACCCTCATATTCCTAATCACTACATATGAAAGTTGGACAAGGAGGAAAGCTGATAGGAGAAATACTGATTCATTTGAAATATGGTGTTGGAGGAGAGCTCTATGAATATCCTGGATCAACAGAAAGACAAATAAGTACATACTAAAGCAAATTAATCCTGAAGCATTGCTAGAGGCAAAAATGACAAAACTGGGGCCCTGGCTGGTGGCACAGTGGGTAAGGGGCCCTCCTGTGAACCCAAAGGTCACTGGTTTGATTCCCCAGTCAGGGCACATAACCATGTTGCAAGCCAGGTCTCCAGCCAGGTCTGTGTCTGGAGGCAGGTGAAAGGCAACCATACATTGATGTCTCTCTCTCTCTCTGCCTCTCTCCTTTCCCCTCTCTCTAAAAATAATAAATAAAATCTTTTAAAAAGTGACAAAACTGAAGCTGTCCTGATTTGGGCATATCATGAGAAGGCACAATTCTTTGGAAAAAACCATAATGCTGGGAAAAATAGAAGGCACCAGGAAAAAAGGAAGGCCAAATATGAGATGGATTGATTCTATAAAAGAAGCCATAGGCATGAGTCTACAGCTGCTGAGCATGGCTGCTGAGGACAGGACATTATGGACATCACTCACTCATGAGTCACCAGGAGTCAGAGCCAACTCACAGCACATAACACAAATCCTCACTGCCATTGGTCTGAAACACTACTCTAAGAGCCAAGAGAAATTGGCATCTAGTCCAGGTTTTACTTTCTTTCAGCCATGTTGCTTGGCAAAAAAAGAAGCATCAGTTCTCTGAGTCCCAATTTTTTCATCAATACAAAACAGAATTTTACTTCAGAGTTATTATATAGACAATACGTCTTATGTGTTCACACAAAACATTGAAAAAATGTTCAAATGTTGTAACATACAACATAATAGTAAAATATTATAATTACTTTGAATGTGTTATTATTTACTAATGTAACCTCTAATCCTAATTTTGTAAGAATAAAAACTGCCCAAATACATTTTATATATACAAATTTACTAAGCTTTAAAAAAATCTTTCAGGACACCTTAACATTTCATTTTGCTGGATACATTCTTAAGATGTCTCCATAATATCATCAGTGCTTTGGGTGCTTGCAAAGTTAGTGTTCCCCTACCCTGCCCTGCAAATTTGGCCTTTAAGGTTCAACAGGTAAGCAGTACAGAGACATAGCTATTTAAAATGTAAAATTTTAAACACATTTTTAAAAAATATTAGCCCATTATTATTTTGGTTGCTTGAAACATATTCTAAATAAAATAAATTCAACCAAAAGACCAAACGTGTTACCAACACTTAGCTCTGTTTCCTTTCCAATAGAGCCAGAGCATGATTTTAAAGAAATTTATTTCCTACAGCTTCATAGCTTGTTGTTATTCTCCTTTCTAATATAATTACATCATGTTATTTGTTTTCCTCTTAGAACCCCAAATTCCTGCTGTTGGTACTTTTTGGTAGATTTTACTGCTGAATTCTGAGAACATCGACCTTGGCCATCCAAGAAACTCATTCAAGGGCTCCCACCCCCTTGAGACATGGTCAGAACATGGAGCTAAATTTGGGGTTGTATTTTCTACCCCAGAATATCAGTAAACTGAAAGTATACTTAGCCTGCATACAAGATTCATGACAATCCAGGGACTGGCTAACACTGTATTAGATACGTGAAGATCCAAGCTACTTTCTACATAACTCAAGGCAGAATAGGAATTGCTTTGTAAGTATCCTGGCTTTTTTAAAGTTTTCTTTTAACCCAGTGACTTTGAAATTTCTCAGTATTTTTTGTGTGTGTACGTGTGAAAAGAGAGTCAGACAGAAGAGAGCTGACATTCCCTAGGGACAAATCATCTTTTCAGCTTCTTTTTATTACCAAAGTACTTCTTGCATTTTATCTCACGTCTCCTCCTATAAGCTAAAGATTTGAGCAGTTCCTTTTTTTTCTTACCAAATTTAAGAGATGGAGGCTGCAAGGATAACCATGATCCCCTGGATCTTAAATGCTTTACTCAATGTATAGAATGTAAATGCAGGGGTTTCATTACCCCCGACTTTATTATATGACTCTAGACCTTTTTGTTAAGAGTCCCTGGATCCCCAAGTCCTTAGATATTTCTGGAGAAACATTTGAAATCTTCATTTCAAAAGCAAAGGATAGAATAGTATTTTCATTATCGGATCCTTTATTAAGAATTAGTTGAAGTGTTTTTTATTTTTATTTTTTCCGTTATGACAAGGAAAGGAAAGTAACAGATTTTTCTGCCGCAAGACCCCTTGGGTACATTACTTACATAATTTATCTGAACTTCAACAAAAGTTTTAGGGTGTAGGTATACAAATGTAAATTTATTTCATTTTATTTTTTTATCCTTACCTGAGGACATTTTTTTCATCACTAGAGAGAGAGAGGAAGGGAGAAAGAGAAACAGCGATGTGAGAGAGAGGTGTTGATTGGTTGCTTTCCGCAGACAGGAGATTGAACCCACAACCTAGGTATGTGCTCTGATCAGGAATTGAATCTGCAACACTTCAGTTACAAGAGGATGGTCCAGCCAGCTGAGCCTTACTGGCCAGGGCAACAAATGCAATTTTAGATGGGCAGAAATGAGCTCAGGAAGGTTAGATAACATATTGAAATCAAATAGTTGATATGTAGTAGATTCCAAATTGATAACAGATTTTGTATGATTCCAAAGCCTATGGTTTACCCACTGATCTTAATGTCTCATAGAAAGGAAAGAAATTGATGTACCTGACTTAGCAAACAGTGGAGATTTATTTTCCAGTTTCCTGGATTCTGAGCAATTCTTCTATGAAATGGTGATAACACCACCATATTATGCTCCAGGGTGTCAAATATAGTAAACACTGGTAAATTTTTAACTAGGACCACTACAAATGATCATTTTCTCAAGTGATTTCCCCTCCACCCGGGATATGTTTTGTGTTAGCTTTTTCTTATCAAGGCAGCTCCTTTCTCAACTAATTTTCTATGTGATATTATAAAACAGTGAGGTAGATAAGAGTTTTATGGGAAAAGGAATGGAATTATGATAGTTGGGGCCTTTCTTCTCATGGAATAAAAAGGATGAATGAGGTGTTTTGGTAACACAACTGTATTATAACTGCTAATTAAACAGAAATTCTAATTAAACAGATCAGAAGTGAAAAAAATCATTGTCTTGAGTCAGGTGAAATTTAATCTCTTATTTGCTACTGAAAATAATGTAGGCCATCATCTGGCTGGAAGCAAAAGATAGGCACTTCTGTGGATAAGGACTGTGTTTGGGGCTCCAGAAAGGTTCTAAAGGGATAGAGTCAAACATGCCATCCAAAATTTTCCTGTCATTGTCAGTTATTTTTCTGAGGACTCTATGAGTATAATAAGGCTTTTTTGCCTTTTTTTTTTTTTTAACCAAATTTTAAACTCTCTGAGGGCACAGAATTATTTATTCACTTGTCAGTTTTGAGGATTTTGCTACATGTCAGGCATCTTTCTAGGTACCAGAGGGTAACATAGAAATACAACCAAAGCCTTTGGCACATAGTTAGTATTCATACGTATATATGTGTGTGTGGTGTATATATATGAAAAATGTGTTTATATGTATTTATGTACATATGGTATATAGAAAGAGGGAAACTGGTAATAGAAAAGTAAATATAAGACCTATTAGATGCCATAAGTAGATGCTGATGGTGATGGATGCCATAAAGAAAAATTAAGCCAGGGTGAGGAGCTAGGGTGGTTGAGGGAGATGAGGCAGTTCCTGTCTTACAGTGAATAGCCAAAGGAGTCTCTAATAGTTGTTTTTGTTTGTTTGTTTGTTTGTTTGTTTTTAGCAGAGACTTGAATAAAGTAAAGGATTGAGCCCTGTCATGATCTGAGTTAGGACATTGTGGGCAGAAGCAATGGTGGCAAAAGCATCTTTCAAGCAGGATCATGTCTGACATTTTCTGCAACAGTGAGGTCAACATGGATAGAATTGATGAATGAGTAGAAGAAGGACGCAGCAAAGGGCTAGATTATAGAGGTCTTCTAGGCCATGGGGCATGTTTTATATTTGACTTTGAGTGAAATGGGAACCATTAGCGAGTTTCATTTGAACAGAGGGCTCACTCTGGCTGCTGTGTTCAGAACAGACCAGGGGAGCTTGGAATTTTATTATCTTTATTTGCTGCTTCTGGATAAACATGTAGGGTTATAGAGGAAACTGAGTAAGATAAAACCCATAAAGAAAAATTCAGCGACTTAATATACCCTAAGATCCTAGAACATGGATGTAGTTAGTAGGTTAGCTTGGGAGCTTGCATAATTAAGTAGTTTAGAGATGAGCTTGGGCATTTCACTGTCTGGGTCCAGTCCCAGCTCCATATTTTACTTATGTGATTTTGGAAAAGTTACTTAACTCTTGCATGTCTTGAATTTCTCATATATAAAGTGTGAATAATAATAATATTTACTGCATAGAATCATGGTGGGGATTAAAATGAACCCCATTTTGCACATGGTACACACTCCATGTAGGATTTTAGTATCACTATATAGTATTACATCTTACAAAGTGGTTTCATGTGCTCTGGCTCACCAGACTCATGTAGCAAATTGTGTAAGCATTATTATTCTCATTTTGTAGATAAGGAGATTAAGGTTCAGAGAAATGAGGTGACTTTCTCAAGATCACCTACTCAGTAAACAGTGGGGCTGGGATTGAACCCGGATTTTCCAACTCCAAGTTCTCTCTTCATTGTGCCCTGCTGCATTTGAATATTTACATGAGTCTGTGAGGAGCTCAAGGTTTTTCTTTCTATTTTGTTATAGCTCTTTATAAAATCTTCATATATTGCATGAATATATAATTAATAGAAGAAATGACATGAGAAAGAAGGACCCTTTAGAAAGAAGGTAATAGATTTAGGTTGCTAGAGCATGAAACACAGATTTAGGAGGCTGGATACCAATCAGTTGTTGACACATTGTACAATTCTGAGAAAATTACCTAACATCTTGAGTCCTTGGTTTCTTCATATGCTAAATGAAATCTCAGTATATTCTCATATCTGCTGGCTAGATTTGTGAAAATATAAGCCAAGACAAAGATGGAAACATTTAGGGAAAAAATGCTACATATACCACATGTGTTGCTACTATTAAACTTCTTTAAGGAAATTCAGATCTAGACACCTCTAAAATAACTTCTGGGGTTGGTTAGTAAGCATTTGCTCAAAAACTTGAATTCTTTCAACTTTTTCTAGTGGCTTAAATTCATGGGAATTTTTCAAAGTAACTTAGAGAAAGTTGTCCAGTCCCACTGTCTTCACTTTTCAGAATAGAAGAAATCACCTGATATTCTTTCTCAATTATTGGTACCATGTGAGCTCAAACACCCCATCCCCTTGGGAAACAAGAAATTAAACTTTTTATTGATTTCAATAAATGTTTACTGAGTATCTATTTTTTTTACCAGTTACTATACTAAGGGAAGACAAAAAAGATAAAACATCATTCTTGACCTCCAGTGCTCAGAGAACCTAACGGGGAATAGTTCTGTAAACCACACGGAGGCCCCATGTGATATCAACTGTAATAGAGATTTTTACTATGTGCTTTGGGAGAACAGTTCAAAGTATGCTTTGACCCATGTTGGATGGGGAGGATCCAGAAACATGTGTCAAAATGATACTTAAAATAAGCCTTGATGCATAAGGACAGGTTTTCCAGGTAAATAATTGGAGGAGGACCTTTGTAGTGTCACCAAAGCATAAGAGTATATTGCCTTCAAGGACATTAAAAGGTTCAGGGAAGGTTAGATGGAGCACAAGAAATAATAGTAGGGGATGACATTGAATGTGGAAGCAGAGCTTAGAGAGTTGTTTCTGGCGGCTGATACAGGAAATGGCCTGGTATAAGTAGGACCATTATAATGTGATCAAATTTGATTTATACAAATCCTTGCTAATGGAGGGCTGGGAGAAGAGCAGAATACTATTTCAATAGATTTAGTGGAATATGAATGAAGTGAAAACTAAGGCCATGTACCTGAGAAATGGAAACTGAATTCAAAGAAAAAATTTTTTGAAGAACAATGTATAGAACTGTTGACCAATTGGATGTGGGTGTTGAAGAAAAAAAGAAAACTTTAAAATTATCTCTCCATATATGAGTTGCCATTAATAGAGGCAAAATAGAATGGGGGAGTGGCAGATGGGAAAAGGACTGAAGGTCAATGAATTACAGCTATGCATGTAATAAATTTGGGGTATGTGAGGGGCAGTCAGACAATGTGTTGTAGACACTTTTCATTCGAGGTTTTCGGAATCAAGCAAAGGTTTGGAATAGAAATACACATTTGGGAAGTTTGTAATGTGGGTGATAAATGATATTTAGAAATCATATAAGGAAGCTCAGAGGGAAGACTCAAGTGGAGAGAAACAGAGTAATGAGATAATCTTGGAAACACCACCTTGAAGGGGTACTTACAGCAAGAGGAGTCCATGGACCCAAACTACAAGTCCAGCCAGGGAGCGAGAGCACAGTGGGGAGGCAGTGATGTTTGTGAAGCCAAAGGAAGCAGGAATGTGAAGCAGATTTCAGCTGACAGAATGCCCCACACTGAAAATGTCCATTGGGTTGGCTATTGGGAGGCTGTTACTGACCTTTGCCAGACCAGCTTCTGTGTGCTGGTGAGGCCAGAAGCCAGACTGCAGAGGCTGGGAAGGAAATGGGGGCAGAAACTGTGCAGGGGGCAGAGCAGGGAGTGGTACTGTTTTTCTTTTTCAGAGAGAATTTTCTTTATAAAGGGATGAGACATGATTAATAACTAGGAAAGAGACACTTTACGGGGAGATATTTGAATATACCGGTTGAAGAAAGAGAGATGAATGTTTGAAAAGAGAAGAGATAGTTAACAGAGCAACGTCTTATGGGTGCAGGAGGGTTGAATTAGATTGAGGAAAAACAGAAAAGGAGATTTCTTCCCATGAGACTGGACTTCCACCCCATGGATGGACTGAGGTGACTCAAGCATCTATTGCTTTCTGAGTTTTTATACCTTTTAATGTTCAGGAAAAGTGTAGACTTGCAGGGAGGAAACAAGCATTGGTTTGTCAAAATAGTCCATAGCAATAATAGATCAAAATATGATAAACCTGTGTTAGGTATATGTGTGGCTTTTGAATTTCTACCCTCCCTCCAGAAAGTAAGAGCAAGTCAGGTGGTTGGAGAAAGGTCAGAGGCTCTGTGGGACTGACCTGCTGAGATAAGCAGTCAGTCTTCTCTGTTTATCCAAACGGAACCTGAATTCTAGAGCTGGAGGTTTGCCCAGCTGCACATCTGATCTGGTTTACGCGTTCTCCGATAGGCAAATAAGTCAGGATCAGACAGTGGCAGATACTGCGCCATATGCATATTTATAATATTGCAAACTTGCCATCCAGCTGACTAAGCCAAATTAAGCACGTAAGAAATGAAAAGCTTAAATGGAAGCTGATGTTTTCAGGGTTCCAGGATGTGGCTATGCCAGATCAGTGTGTTAACTTAATGAGGAAGAACAGCTCGTATTTCAGGAAGGAAAGCAGCCGTTGTCCCAGCAAATGCATCCGTCCTCCTGCAGCTTCTGAGCCTGTAGACATCCTCCCTGGTCCTACCCGCCCCTCAAAGCACTCACCGGACTCCTTGTGAAAAAACACTCTGGGTATAGATATTGCCTGCCTGATGTGGGAAGGCTTTTCTGCAGACCACAGCCAGTAATTACTCTGCAAATGCATTGCTGCTGAGTTCCCTTTAACGCACAGTTCTTTGTTCCTTTCTGCTCCTGTTCCGTTTTTCCTTTTGAGCCATTTCCTGTCTTTTTCTTCTCAATACTCAGCAGAGTTTCAGACACTTCAAAAATTATCTCATCTAATCTTGTCCTTTCTAATAAACACAAAGATAATTATTCTCCCCTTTCTTCGCAGTTACAAATATTGATACCGTTTATCATTTTGTTGCCATTTCTGTACCTTTCCAAATCTTTGCTATTATTTCTTGAATAATATACTTGAAACTTTACACAGTATTCCGGTGGCCTATCACACTGTGATTAGGGTCCTTTGCTTATTTTTGTCTTGGGTCTTGTTTTATGTCCTTTGTTGCCTAGAATGTTTTAGATGACACTGAAGCAATGGTTTCAAATTTTGCTTCCTTTTGTCTCTAGACCTCCATAGCTGCCACAGTCTGTTCAAGTCGCTATAACAATAATATCATAGGCTGAGTAGCTTAAACAACTAACACTTAATTCTCACAGTTCTGGAGGAAGTGGCGTGCAAGAACAAGGCTCTGGCCAATTCTGCATCTGATGAGAGCTCACTTCCTGGTTCAGTCTTTTCTCTGTGTCCTCCCTCACAAGGCAGAAAGGCGAAGAGGGCTCTCTGGGGACCCTTTAGTAAGGACACCAAACCCATTCCTGAGGCTCCACCCATTCTTAGTCACCTCTTAAGGCCCCACCTCATAATACTATCATGCTGGTGATTGGAATTTCAACTCTGAGGCCACACAAACATTCAGTCCATAATGTCTGATAAATAACGTGGGAGCCTTTTAGGCTTTACCTTCTGTAGCTTGTACATGCATTTACTTCACTTTCTGTAGTAACATGTTCCTAGGCTGGACTCATACCTAAATCACTCATATTCTCATTTTTAGAAGGCTTGAGCTGTCAGTCACCCCAGACTCAGTGGAGAGCCTATACCACAATGTATTCCATTTGTTTTTTCTTACATAGCCTTCTTTCTATCCTAGATCCCAGCCTGGACATAGAAGAGGACTTTACTTATCCAAGTGTGCAGTGTCAGAAAAAAGGTCCAAGAGTTTTCAAAGAAAATTTATGGTTGGGGTCCATTATATCAATGTTGTTCAAAGTGAAGTACTAGCTTTTTAAATCTCTTCTTTACCCACTAAGCGTGAAAATTCTAGCTACTCTTGTTTCCTCTACCCTCAATTTATCACCAAGCCAACACCAAGCTGCCGAACTAGATGGTGGGAAATTTCTGTGCCAGATGCCAACCTGGAATAGTTAGGGGTCTCTCAGTTCTTTATCCCCCCACCCCCACCCCATGCCACCAAGCTTGAGATACCGGGAGAGACTTGGACCTGGCCAAAGACTAAGGAATTACCCTGGCTGGAGCAGAACCTCCCTACTCTCATTTCCTATACACAACAGTTAATCCCCACATGGATATACCGCCTGTTAAAAGTAACCTGTATTACACTTTACTTTCTCTCTGGGAGTGAATGTTTCCACTGGTGCATTTGGTAAAACCAAGCTCCCAGGGAGACAGCAACATTTTGCCTTTGTCTCATTTGAGTGAGACAGGGAAGGAAGGAGGTCCAACAAAGGAACATTCTGGGAAGACAGTCTATTCTCTAATAGTTCCAGTTTATATATAGAACCTCAAGGACCTCATGAATTTTAAAAAGGATTTAATTTGGAAGTGTGTACATATTTTATCTTTCAGAGATGTGGTGGTGTCTTTATGCAAAATCTCCAACGAGAGGATACTTTTAGGGCAGTAGCTGTAATGATTTGCTCCAGTTATCTCTCTCACACTGCAGAGCAAAGCTCCACAAACACAAAGGGTCAAAGTTGCTGCTGGAGTGTTCTGGTGGAGATGACAATTTGTGTGTTTACCTGGGGACAGTGAAGGGTTGGGGGTGTTGACCTGCAAGGTGGAGAGAGGTATAAGTAGTTGAGGGAAGTTTGCCAGCGCTGTCTGCCCAAATTCTGAGAAATCCATTGCTGTGGGAAGAAAGGAGGAAACTTTCCTATGTCAGCAAGTCCTTTAGGAACAGTAGAAAGGAGGTGCCCTTTGTCTATGACATCAGGATCTAGAGAAGGACTTCCATGGGACAAAACCAGAGGCGTGGTGGCTAATATGGCAGTGACAACCTAACCTATGGAAGCGGACATAAATGAAGTGAATCCTCATCCTTATCCATTACTTTTTCTCTGTTTGGTGGCTGGGGAAATATATTGCTTATATAGCTATGAAGAGAAACTTAAAATTATTGAAGGCAATTTAACAAATACTCATTTGGACCCCTCCATATATTGAACTTTTGCTACATACTAGAAATCCAGAGGAGCAACATAAGGGTTTGCCTTTGAGTGGGTTTTGGGATGTTTTACTGCTGTGAGAACATCCTTGTTTTTCATGAGGTGATATGTGAGCCCTCACACAAATGGACTCTGACAAATTAAAACTACAAGTTTATAAAAGTTGCTGGTGGGGTGCCATGTGTTCTATTTTCTGTCCAAATATCACAGATGGCGATTGCATGTAATAGAATCCATTCAACCGGGTCAAACCCTTAGAAAAACTTGAGGCCCAAGGCGTGCATGCTCTTATTCTGAACTAGTTACCTCTTTAAAGAATATGTAACTACATAGCATTGCAGTAATGAGAATGAAGGTAAGGCTGTTTGACTCGGGGCTTTCATATGACTTATGTTATGCCCGGGAAGCTTTCAAGTTCAAGGGGTGCACTGTAAAACAATTAGAATTACAGCAGTGTAACCAAAGACTATGTCCAGTTTGTGACAAAAACTAATAGAAATAAAACAGGAATAAGGTGGAAATCTTGCTCAGATTATACTATTTTTACATGCTTGCAATGACCCTCTCCTAGTACTACTACAATGAGGTTTTTCTTGTGTGTGTGTGTTTCATTTTTTGTTTTTCAGTTTTTAGTGTCTTTTTTTTTCTTTTTTCATGATGAGAAAGAGACATACACAAGGACAAGAACCCTATATTGGAGCCAAGGTTGTAGCTTAGATAGTTTTGGCTTTAATTCTCTGCTGAATCCAATAGACTATGTCTCTTCTTAGTTCTATTACTTGAATATCTGTCCTCTATATGGTTACATACTCAAAGTTATAAAGTACATTTTTCTTCTCATGCTACTAATGCAGTAGAAGTATTTTTCACTTTTGTTGAACTACAACACTATAAATGTGGCAACTAAATGCTTTTAACAGTATGTTTACAAGGTATGCATTAAATGGGCATTAAGAATAGGAATGCAAATGTTAATAACAGTGTTGATAAAAGAAACTCTGGCTTCAAAAGTGAGAAATTCAATTAGAAAAAGAAAGATAAAGTATTTGGGGACAAATATAATATATGAAAATACTAATTGGAAATTCAGTTCCACTGCATTATTTCAAATTAGGTAGTTTTCTGCAGCATACTCACCTGCTAAGGTAATAGGGTTCTGGGACTTTGAATTTTCATTGACTTTGAAGGTTGCATCATGAAACTTGGATCACTTTGATATTTGTAAACAATGAAATACAAGATTACCAAGTCAAGGTTTGCTCACTAGGCACAGTTCAAGTAGCTGCTGCTGCTTCTTTTGAATTGAATTGAATTTATCAGGATGACATTGGTTCACAAAACCATACAGGTTTCAAGTGTATAACGCAACGAAACATTATCTGCATAATACGTTATGTGACCACTGCCCCAGGCAACCACCACACTGTTGCATAACCCCTTCCCCTTCTTTCATCCAGCCTCTCCAATCCTCCTCCCCCCTGACAACTGTCAGTCTCTTCCATGTATCCATGCCTCTGTTTCTACTTTGTTCATTAGATTCCACATGTAAGTGAGATCATCTGGTATTTGTGTTTCTCCAAATCCATTCATGTTGTTGCAAAGGGTAAGATTTCCCTTTTTATGGCTAAGTAGTATTCCATTGTATAACTGTACCACAGCTTTTTCTTTTGTTATCCTCACCTGAGGGCATGCTTATTGATTTTAGAGAAAGGGGAAGGAAGGGAGGAAGAGAAGGAGAAAAACATCAATATGAACAACAACAAAAAAACACACTATCATCACTCCACACTGGGACTGAACCTGCAATCTAGGCATGTGCCCTGATCAAAAACTGAACCCACAACCCTTTGGTTTATGAGATGACACTCCAACCAACTGAACTACACCTGCCACAGCACTGTTGTATGTGCCATAGCTTTTTAATCTACTTATCTACTGCTGGGTAGTTGAGCTGTATTCAGATCTTGACTATTGTAAATAATGCAGCAATGAACATAAAGGTGTATATATTCTTTGAAATTAGTGCTTCAAGTTTCTTAGGATATATTCTCAGAAGTGAGATTGCTGGGTCAAAAGTCCATTCTATTTTTAGTTTTTAGAGAGGACTTATTATTCTCCACAGTGGCTGCACCAGTCTGCATTCCCATCAGTAGGGCACTAGGATTCCCTTTTCTCCACACCCTCCTAAAATTGTTTGTTGATTTATTGTTGATAACCATTTTAACAGGTGTGAATTAATATCTCATTGTCATTTTAATTGGCATGCCTCGATAATTAGTGGCATTGACATTAGGGATGTCTGCTTTCACCACTCTTACTTATTCAACATAGTAGTAGAACTACAAGTCAGAGCAATTAGACAAGAGGCAGAAATAAAAGTCATCCAAGTTGAAAAGAAGGAAGTAAAACTGTTATTGTTCACAATGTTATAATATTGTATATAAAAAACCCTAAAGACTCCACAAAAATACTGCTAGATATAACAAATGAATTTGGCAAAACAGCAGGATGAAAAATTAATATTCAGAAATTGGTAGTATTTTTACACACAAGTAATTAACTATTAGAAAGAGAAATTAAGAAAATTTCACTTATTATTGCAACAACAAAAAAAGGTACCTAAGAATATATCTAACCAAGGAGCTAAAAGACCTATACTCAGAAAATTATAAGATACTGAAGAAAGAGATTGAAGAAGATACAAATAAGTGGAAGCATATACCATGTTCATTGGATAGGAAAAATTAACATCATTAAAATTGTCATGCTACTCAAAATAATCTACTCATTTAATAATTTAATGCAATTCTTATTTGAAGAGCAATGGCATATCTCACAGCTCTAGAACAAATACTCCATAAATTTATATGGAACCCAAAACACACCAGACAGCCTCAGCAATTTTGAGAAAGAAAAACAAAGTTGGAAGTATAATACTACCTGATATCAAACTATACTATAAAGATATAACAATTAAAACAGCATGGTATTGGCACAAGGTGAGGAATATGCTATATATCAATAAAACAGAATATACAGCACAGAAAAAAAACACAACTTTATGGTCAATTAATATTTGACAAAAGAGGCAAAAAGTACAATGGGGTAAAGATAGTCTCTTAAAAAATAATAGTGTTGGAAAATTTGGACAGATACATACAGAAAATAAAACTAGACTACCAATTTACACCATATGCAAGCATAAACTCAAAATAGATTAAAGACTTAAATGTAAATAATGAAACCATAAAAATCCTAGAACAAAACATAGGCAGGAAAATTTCAGGTGTTTGTTGTAGCAATATTTTTGCTGATATATTTCCTCAGGCAAGAGAAACAAAAGAAAAACAAACGAATGAGATTACAACAAACTAAAAACAACTTTTTTTTTTTTTTTTTCCACAGAAAAAGAAATCAGTAACAAAATAAAAAGGAAACTCACTGGCTGGGAGAACATATCTATGATGATACATCTAATAAGGGTTAATTTTTAAAATACACTTATACAAGAGCTTATGCAATTTAACACCAACAAGAGAGTAAGCCAATTAAAAAATGGGCAAAGGGCCTGAATAGACACTTCTCTAAGAAGGACATACAAATGGTCAATAGACATATTAAAAATGCTGAATGTCACTTATCATCAGAGAGATACAAATTAAAACCAAGTAGCTTCTTAATGTTCAGATACACATATATGCATACTTTGTCTGCATTTCAACAATATTAATGTCTCACTAATTATGTATTTAAAAATCATCTAATATACAAGTGCTAAGTACTTAGATAAAAGCTACCATATGAAAGTACTTTTATTTTTTATATGGTTCTCTCCAAAGGAGCTCAGAGCACACTTATCAGATGGCCTGTCATTATATTCACAGCATCTCTGTGAGAGAGAAAGCAAAAATTACTCTGTTCTTTTTATCATCTTAGATATCCTTAAAATGCTCTGTCAAACTTAAGAAAGCTTCTGTGTCCATCTGCATGATGCCTACAACCCAAGAAAGCCTGATAAGACCACCTTCACAAATCACCAAACGGTTTATAGTAATGAAGAGTTAAGTGCTCCGCAGAGCCAGAGACTGTGTTCTCTCTGCTTAACACATTTCAGTTAATAACTGGAATCTTAATATTTTTTTGTTTTGATATAAAGCTGCTTACTGGATCTTTTCTTAATGGGCAAGGAGTTTAGTTTATCACCAAGCTTTGTGAAAAAGACCTGAACTTTTGTCCCTGAAAACCTTGAGTGAACAGAGAATTTCTGTAGCAAATAAAAGTTTTCATATTGCCTAAACAAGGGCCTGTAGCTGGGGTGGGGATGGTCGCAGGATGATCACTAACTTTTTGAATGCATATAGAATTTAAAATAGTTTCTTTTTATGTTGTATGTAAATAATATATATTTGAAAGAGAGTGGTGTGAGGACTAGTTCTTGAGCCAAGCTTTTCAAAAATCTCTATTCTGCAACACTAGATGCATGCTTTTGAAGTAAAAAGTCAATAAATTTGGTAAATTATTTACTATTATTTCCTTTGAGATATTAACCATATATACATACAGTACTGTGCATAGTAAAGTCTCTGAGTTATCTAAAGATTAAAACAAAACTTTTTAACATTGTAAGGACTTCCGAAGTTTATTTTAACACCAAATCCTTTTTCATGTAGCGCCCCTTGGACACAAATATTGAGAGAATAACTGTAATTAATTTTTTTGGGTATTCAACATGTTTGTTTCATTTTCTCTATACTAGAGAGCTATGTAAGCCATGCTATTTGAGGTCAAAAGATCACAGTCTGAGGCCCTGGCTGGTGGCACAGTGGATGAGGTACCAGCCTGTAAACCCAAAGGTCACTGGTTCAATTCCCAGCCAGGGCAACATAACCAGGTTGCCAGCCTACTCCGTAGCTGGAGGCAGGAGAAAGGCAACCATACATTCATATTTCTCTCCCTCTCTGCCTCTCTCCTTTCCCTTCTCTCTGAAAATAATAAATAAAATCTTAAAAATAATCACAATCTTGAAGGGATATTATATGATGTTTATGACATAAAAACATTTAATAGGTGGTATAAAATAGTTAATGCTGAGTTCCAAATAACTGAGACAGGCAAGAATGTACCCTAGAAATACAGAGAAAGGTGTAGTACAAGGAGTAATATTGTATAAAAGGTTGTGCTAATGACTGATGGTACTTGGAAGTGACACCTCCAGCAGGTGATTAGGTCATAAAGGCAAAGCACTTATGAATGTGATGAAGTAGCCTTAAGAAAGACCCCAAAGATCCTTTGATCTCTTCTGCTATGTGAGAGCACAGAGAAAAGACTAACAGGAAGCAGGCTCTCACCAGGCCCTGAATCTTCTGGTGCCTTGATCTGAGACTTTCCAGCCTCCAGAGGACCATGAGACATAGCATTTTGTTGTTTATAAGCAGCCCCCACCCAAGTCTTAATGGTTTATAAGCCACCCATTGTAGCAACCTGAATAGATCAAGGCTATGAAGAAAGGAGCAAAGTGGTCAGAGTGTGGAGTGTGGCATGGAGTTGGGAGTAGGAAAATGAGAGGAGCCCAGTCATGGTATGACCTCTTCCAAGGATGAGAAAAGAATATGTGATTGACTATAGGCATTTTTAGTAATGACATACTAAGGAAAATAGGCTTTACTCCCTCATTAGACTCAAGAGAAGATCCATAGACATCACCTTAGAGACTCACAGGTGGCTGCTGCCACCATTGTTCAGCATCAGAAGTGACCCTTTCCTATCAGAGTGCTGGCCTCTCTGTGCAGGCCTGTCATATATTTGCAGTGTTGCAGCAGGAATACAACTGGAGACCTATATAACATATATCTAAACACTTAAAATAATAAAATTGGATAACTTAAAAGGAGCCCCTATTATGAGCTGAATTATTTTCTCCCCAAATTCATTTGCTGAAATCCTAACTCATAGTACCTTAGAACATGACTATATTTGGAGGTAGTTTTTAAAGAAATAATTCCATTGAAATGAGATCAGTAGAGTGGGCCCTGATCCAATATGATTGGTACGTGTATAAGAAGAGGAAATAAGAACCAGTCGTGTACAAAGAGAAGACATGAAGACATGGGAAGGAAAGAACAAGTGAAAAAGAGTGGCCCATGAAAAAGTAGCCCTGCTGACACCTGAACCTTAGACTTCCAGCCTCAAGAACTGTGGGATAATAGGTTCCCAGTGCTGAAGCTGTAGTATATTGCACTCTGCTATAGCAGCCCTGAACAAATGGATATAGATCCCAACTCTGTCCTGCTCTAATTCCTAGAACCCATACATGTGTACAGTAAGATAGCACTCATTGGCTAATTTTTTTTTATGGCAAGATGATCTTAAAATAGGGCTATTATCTTGAATTTTCTTGATGGGCCAAGTAACTACATGAACCATAAAGGCACAGGGCTTTCTTCATATGCTGACTAAAGAGAAAGAAAGATTAAAAACTCCATGAACAATTGCTGGGCTGAGGATGAAGGTGTGATGTAAAAAGGAATGCAAGTGGCTTTAAGGAGTTAAGAGTAAGGCCCTTGAATGAGAGTCAGAAGGGAATACAGATCTTGGTCCTATAGCCAAGAAAACTGAATACTGGCAACTGAATACTCCCAAAGCCTGAATGAGCTTGGAATCATTTTCTTCCCCAAATCCTCCATAAGACCCTTGGCCAGCCAACACCATAACTTTAGACTAATGAGACTCTACGCAGAGACCCCTACCCATTTGGACTTCTGACCTTCAGAATTCTGAGATAACGAACTGGTATTAAGTTTGTGGTAACTTGTTATAGAGCAATAGAAAACTAATACAGTACCCTGTGAGTTTTAGCTCAGCTCAGGATAAAACAAGTAGTAGGCTTATAGCTCATACCTCTTCTCCTTCTGCCCCCAGCTCCACCCCTAACTGTGAAGTTTGGGGGACCTGAGCACATATGTTCCAACTTCAACTATATTTTCTGCAGACAGCTATTTCCTGTACAACTCTTTGGACCTAGACATGCACAAATTTGCCTCATGAGTCGTTATCAGGAGGACAGCTTTAGAGAAGAGCCCCACATAGCCCTTAGAAGCAAGCACTGGGCTATCTGGGAATAAAATATTTGTGTTGCAGGTGTCTGATGTAGAGTTCAGATTAGGGAATAAAAAGCTCTCGATGGATAGTTGGTCTGGCCCACAGAATTTTTTTCTGGGGATAGAGGGTGGGGAGCCATGGTCAGAGGAGGATCAAATGGAGCCTCTAAGTGCAGGACCTAAGGCATAGGCTTCTGCCAACAAAGTCTAGTGATGATACAGCCTCTAGTTAGTGCTTCTGGAATCTCTAAAATGCAAGAGTTAGTTCCCATACAAAATAGGTTAAAAAACTTTATTTTTAAATCTGAAGAGTAAAATGATAAAAATGAAATTTGAATTGGATTTGAAGTGGAAGAGATTGAAAGAGGCATTACCAGATGATGATGCATCACAGTAATCTGAACACAAGGTGAAGAGAAGAAAAATGCAGAGAGTAATAATGGGCATGTAAAAACAATACCAGTGAAAGTATTTTTTAAATATTGTTGAATCTGAAATCTAACGATATTTCTAACTGGGGAGGTTGTGTTTGCAGTTAATGCTGTGGAATAGGGATTCAAGAAAAGATGAGTGGTAGAGAAAGAGGTGGTTTGCTATAATCAGCATTATGGGAATACCTAAAATTATTGAGAATATGTGACTTTGGGGGATGTAAAGGGATGAGAATTAACCTTACAGGGTGATAAAGAACAGGCTCAGAGCAAAGAAACTCTGGAGACAGAGAAAAAGAAAGGGTGTGCACGGAATGCAAAGCTTTCCCAAAGCATCCCTGCTGAGGTGGGCATGTTTAAAAGAAAGGGTGAGGTTTGAGTCAGGTAAATATGAACCTGGAGTAGTCCCCTTTCCCTTCCATAATCTGCCTCTCTCTTGAATTTCTTGTGTCTGAATCATTGTCTGAGTCTGTGAGGCCCTGACTTGGGGCTAATAACCTTGTCTGGATATCCTGTCTCTGAGCTTGTTCCTGATTCCTGACTCTGCTCCCCGACAGGCAGGGCCAAGACCCATTGGTTCTGATCTTGTCTCTGCCCTCGGTTCTATCCCATGAGAGCTGATGGAGTTGGAAAGTTTGAGACACTTTTTCTGGCAATGTGGAGTGGTCCTCGAGTTTAATGCTGCAATATGGAGAATAAAGATTAGGGAAAGAAGGTAGAGATTAGGTAGTAAGCAGTGGCATTAAAAAAAAAAAAAAAAAAAAAAAGGACTCCTGCCAGAAAAATTAAAAGAAAGTCAATTGATGAATCAATCATTTAACTGTAGTCTTCTCACTTTGTACTATTGATTTTCTAGGGAATTTTAAGAGTGTGCAATATGAAAATTAATTTGGTGCTCATTATTTGGAGGATGAAGGCAGAGCCAGCATTCAGGGAGTTTTGTAATTACATTTCTCATTTCTGTGCTCTCAGAATGTCAGAAGTGACCCAATTTTATTGACTTGCCAGGGCAGGAAACAAAACATCACATGAACACTTGGGTGAGGATGCTACGTAAACTATGAGAGTTTCTGTAATCAGGATATATCAATCATATGCAACAGTCATTTATTGACTTCTCTCTCTATTCTGGGGACTATGCTATGTGTTTGGTTTAGAGTGGTAAGAATATAAAACCCCAGACCTCAATAAGTTTACATTTTGGGGGTGTGTGGTAGACAAACTAGCATAAAAATAAATAAAATGCTTTGAAATACAGGGGTAGGTAAAAGTGGGTTTATAGTAGTCCATATGGAAAAGAAATACAGGGTTTGATTACTACAATAACTTTATTAACTCTGCTTTGCTTGCTCATAACTGTTAACCTCCTTTTGCCCACCCCTGTACAGAAATCAACTGTCTTGTAATTTTAAATACTAATTGCTTTCTCATGTGTCCTCCAAATTTATTCTAATGGTGCTATTTTCTAATCATCACTATACCAAAATTTTCCCATGAGTTTTGAACCTAGCTTGACAAATGTACCTCTCTTAGATATTTATTTACTTCTCGGTTACTCTAGAAATAAGCTCTAGTATGTCTTTGATTTTTGCAGTAACCAAATCAGAGACCTGGGATTCAGTCAAGATTCCTTTCTTCGCAAAGTAATCTATTGGTCCTCATAGCTTGTCATTTTTACCTTTTTAGCATATTTAGAATTGTCCTTGTCTAATCCAATTCTATGGTTACTTAACTAAATGACATTATTTATTACTTTGGGTTATTTAAATAGTCTACTAGCTGGTCTTTCTGCCTCAATTTGAGTGAGTGCCTCTAATTTATTCCTTACCCAGAATGACCTTAAAGCTCCAATATGATCATGTTATTTCCTCATTTAAAATTTTCAAAGCCATCTCATCAAGCAAGAATAAGGTGGAAAAAGCCTAGCTTGGCTTACACAGCCTTTTGTGACCTGGCCTCTGGTCAAATCACCAGGCTTAGTTCCACTATTTTTCTTTCCATCCATTCTAGTCCAGCTAGGCTGGTAATCCTAAAACCATGGAAAGAACATAAACCTTTAGGGAGCCTTTAGATTTGGTTTCATGTCAGACACACAGTAGGTCACTCAAAACTTGCTTGGGCTCCATCTGTCTTCTCTAAGATGACTGTAGTAACACCTACTTCATTAGAATGTTGTGATAACCAAATAAGATAATATATTTTAATTTGATAGTAATATATCTTGCACATTAAATATCTAACATATAGTAAATGCTTTAAATGATAGCCATTATTATAATCACTCACCCTTTGTCTAAAATACTCTTTCTCCAGCATTTACCTGTTCATAAAATAGGCTTTAATTCTTTTTTCATAATCCTTGCACAGGCATAACCTTCATTAAGACCCTTTCCTCAAACATGTAAGAATAAAGTTCTGAGTTTGTTAAAATTAGATTTTAATTCTATTATATTCTAGTTGTGCAACTTTCACCAAGGAACAGTTTCTCAGATCATTAGTGTTCTTATTTACACAATAAGGAAAAAAAATTTCTATCTTGTGAGTTTCTGTATTTAATTATTTATAAAGAGGATAAATAGCTCTACACCTTCTTTCCTAACACACAAAGGTTCTCTCATCTCCACCTTTTCTCACCATCTCTGTAGTTGGCTTTTAGATTTTCAATGTTACTAAAAAATTGATCCTATTTTCCTAAGTTATAGTTTATTATTTCTCCCTTTAAACTTTCCTTAAAAGCCACAGCCAATGAGCCAGATGCATTTAAATTATTTCTTTCAGAAAAAGGAAGTCTCTTATGTTTGGTAGCATCAGTATGCATTATTTATCAAATATAAATGTATGATACTGTGTAAGACCTGCACCATCAGAGTCCACCACCCATGGAAATGTCTGTGTATAGCTGACAAGATCAAATAATGTGGATAATCTATTTTATGTTTAAATAAAGCAGAGATTCTGTCTGGGGTGAGAAACACTTTTTTTTTGTTGTTGAAAAAGAGACAAATCACTTAGTGTGGTAGCTGAGGTTCTCTTAAGGAAAACTGGCCACCAATGAAAAAGACACATGGTCATTAGCAGAAAAATATTTAAATAACCACCTTTAAAAAATTATTTCTGTAAATCAGTACAAAATATTCATTGGCCATTATCTTTTAAATAATAATGGGAATGATTGAATATTGTAGAATTTGCAATATGTGGTGTTTATGCATTTTATTTTTTGTTTTCATCATCCTTTAACATTGCAAAAACATTCCTTTGAAAAGCTCTCCTGATAGAAGTTCAAAATCTCTGCACAATCATGTTATTGTTATTTGAATAACACGGTTTGAATGGTCATATCAGAAGATGAACAGAATTGATAACAATGCCTTCCTAGATTTGTAATAAGAGTTGAGTGCTCATACTCTCTGGTGCAGGCATTTTTTATACCACAATTGGTCACTAAATGAAATCTACAGTAGGCAACCCACAGTCTTGTTTTCATGTGCTTCTCTCTTTCTAAACATAATTGCCTTCAATCAGCTCATGTCCTATGAGTTTTTAAAACTGTGTAGAAGTCTTTTTTTGTAATAACTGATACAATATGGAATATCTCGGCTTTATCCTCATAGGTTGAGGTGTGCCTGCATTAATAACCTAGCAAGGTTAAAGATGTGATATTGGCAACTAATTGCTCTAAGCTGCTATGTACTGTATAGCCTTGTAAAAGGTTTAGCTTTCTTGAAAAATCTTTGCAAACCATTTGGACTATGCTGAATAATTTTTTGAATGAGTTGATTCATCTTTGGCTGTTTCACACGCACATACTCCTGAAAGAGATGAGGCACTAAAAAGAGTGAACCTGGAGCACAGACTGAAGCTCTGCTGAGGTAAACATCAAGCCACATAATCGGCACTTCCTTCGGCTGGGTTGCCTGTGGACTAAGGAAGAGTGGGCAAAACTACTCTGAAGCCCTCCACTCTCGTTGAATGGAGAGTAGAGGGAAGCTCCAGGGATAGGGAAAGCCTGGCACAGCCAATCAAATCATTTGGGATTGGAAAGGCTGAGAGAAGCTAGGAAATAGAAAATGCCGTAAAAATGCATCAAGTTAATTTCACGCTTTTCCACCTTTAACTTTTGCACAAATTAAATTTAATGCTTCTCAGCCTGAGTGGTCCGCATACAAAATAGTACTAGAGTGGTTGGGGCTGATGGAGTGTTATTTACAAAATTATTTTAAAAAAAAATTTGTTCTGTGATCATGAATAGCTTCACAGTAATTAAAAATGTCCTCCTTCCACTTTTGAAAGTACAAAAACTAATAATTCACATAGCATGAACACTAAACCATTTACTCTTTCTTGATATGAGATACTAAGTTAAGGTAACCTTAACTATTTCAACATTTCGTAATTTCAATTTCAACATAAAAGTGAGGGATTTTGCTCATTAGATGATTATTTTTGGCACTTTCCAGTTCTAATAGTGTAACATATAAATAGGGCCCATCATTGGTGACTGTCTCAACATAAATTTGGAATAAAATGTCACAAGATGGGGACATGTGGCATGTGACTGTCTTTACCATATTAGGGAAATACCCACATAGCTAATATTCACTAGAATTGCTGGCACCACGCTTCACCTAAGATAAAACAAATTCATTCTAACCATTGCCCACACAGAGCGTACTCAGCAGTAGCTAAGAATGAGGGTGTCTGACTTGTAAATATTTGTGATAAAATTATACACAAATGTATTGTGCTTTTTCTCTGGTATTTCTGGTTTAGAATATAGTATCAATTTACCAAGGAGCTCTGAAGGATTTGGGGCTTAGGGAAAATACCTTCTTCTTCCAGATCTGCTCCCTCAGGAAAAAGAAAATGATAGAAACCTACAGAAAACTTGTAGGTTGTAAAAACTGGAGGGAACCATACATTGATGTCTCTCTCCCTCTCTGCCCTCTCTCTTCCCCTCTTTCTAAAAATAATAAAATAAAATCTTAAAAAAAAAAAAACTGGAGAGAGAATTTACTGATAAGGAAGGAACCTGACAGTCATCAAACCTTAATTTGTTTTGTTCAGTTTTTATCTCAGTGAAAGTACTCGTCCTGAACTTTAATACCTCTAGAATATTTTTCTCTACTTTAGCCTAAAATATGTTGCTAATAACTCTTTTATCTTGCCTTTTATATGTCATATATATTTTAATTATTTTTCCAACAATAGTTAACATACAATATTATATTAGTTTCAGTTGCACAAAATACTGATTAGTCATTTACGTACCCTACAAAGGGATGACCCTGATAAATTTAGTACCCATTTGATACCATGTCATTATTATAATATTATTAACTATGTTCCCTATGCTGTACTTTACATTCCTGTAACTATTTTTATAACTGGCATTTGTACTCCTGAATCCATTCCCCTTTCTTTACCCATTTTCCCCAGCCTCTCTCTCATCCGGAAACCACCAATTTTGTCCCTGTATCCATTAGTTTCATTCTGTTTTATGTTGTTTTTTAGATTCCACATGAAAGTGAAACCATGTGATGTTTATCTTTAACTTATTTTACTTAGCATAATACTCTCTAGGTCCATACATGTTTCCCCAAATGGCAAGATTTTATTCTTTCTTATGGCTGAGTAAGAATCCATTATATATAGGGTACGTGCGATCAATTGGCAAAATTTGGTAAAATAAACAACATACAAAAAAATGTTATATATTTAAATAAACTTATTCTTATATGTAAATACATAAACATAGGCATTTAAAAAAATTGTTCAAAAAAGTCTCCATTTGCTGCAATAATAGACTCAACTGAACTTCAAAATCTTGAGCATGTTTTAATTAACTTTTGTTTATCCATGGACATTGTAATATTTTCAATCTTAGCTCTAACAGCCTCTTTATTGGAACGAGGTTGTTTATTAACTTCTCTCTCACAAATGCATACATAATGGTCTAAAGGATTTGTATCTGGTGAACTAGGTGGCCAGATTTCTTTTGACCAGAATTCAGGAACATTGACACTTAGAAAATCTTTTTTTTTTTTTTTTTTTTTTTAAAGATTTTATTTATTATTTTTAACGAGAGGGGAAAGGAGAGAGGAAGAGAGGGAGAGAGACATTAGTTGTATGGTTGGCTTTTACCTGCCTCCAGCTATGCCAGCTATGGACCTGGCTGGAGACTTGGCTTGCAACCTGGTTATGTGCCCTAGCTGGGGAATCAAACCAGTGACTTTTGGGTTCCCAGGTGGGCACCTTATCCACTGTGCCACTGCCAGGGCTACACAGAGAAATTCTTGCACCTTTTTGGCGTTATGTGCTGGTGCACCATCTTGTTGGAAGATAAAATGACATCCATTTGTGACTTGCTTCATCCATGGTACAACTACTTCTCTCAAAACCTCAAGGTAAACATCCTGGATCTTCATTGATGGTCTCCTGAATTCTGTGTACAATATCTTTTAAATTATTTTTTCAAGATTTTATTCCTCATTTTTAGATAGAAGGTCAGGGAGGGAGGAAGAAAGGGATAGAAACATCAATGTATGGTTGCCCTTCACCTGCCTCCAGCTACAAACCTGGCAGGAGACCTGGCTTACAACCTGGTTAAATGCCCTGGCTAGGGAATCGAACCAGTGATCTTTGGGTTCACAGGCTGGCACCCATCCACTGAGCCACCAGCCAGAGTTGATCTTTTTAATGTCTTGTTGAAACTCAGTGTGACACAAAGAGATCTGATTAAGATCACTGGGGAGAAATAAGCGGGGCCTAGGAGGAGTTTAAGGAGGCAATGGAAAGCAGCCTAGGATGGGATTGGCTGGAAGCTGAAGCCTACAGAGCCAATGGGAATAAAAAGAGGGCGGGCTCTCTGGCTCACTAGCTTTTCTGGCTCCTGAGCTGGCTCTGGCTCTCAGGCTCTTCCTCCTCAAGGCTGCCTGGGTGATGTGCTGCAGCTGCCTGCGTTTCCCAACAGGTAGTATTTTCCTAGGGAAGGAGCTCTGGGCACAGCCTAGGATGGGGCTGGCCTGGCAGACAATGGCAGGTTTATTCTCTGGGTGTTCTAGAGGGAACAGGCTCTGAGCCAGAAGCCTGATATTCCAAAATTGTGTAGCTTTTATGTATTAGGTTGTTTTAGTTCATAAACTAACCCTACAGAAACAGGGGAAAAGATGGGAGAACCCAAGTGTTAAGAGTTTACCCTTAATTGATAGGCTTAAGTAATTAAAGCTGTGACTTGATGGGTGGAAGTAACTGCTTTTGGATAAGGACTTCATCACCACACCTTTGCCTCTGGAATTTTGCCTAAGGGTGGCCCCAGGCTTTGGAAGCCCAATTTCTTTTTGGTAACAAATTTGCTAATATTTTGTTGAGTATTTTTGCTTCTTTGTTCATCAGGAACATTGGCATATAATTTTCTTTTTGCGGGGCCCTCATCTCATTTTGGTATCAGGTTAATGCTGGCCTTGTAAAATGAGTTTGGGAGTGTTTCCTCCACTGCTCGGACTCGTTTGGGAAGAATAACTGTTAATAGTTCTTTGAATTGCATCCTTTGTGTGGACAGGAATGCACCCTCCTCTTGTAGTTGAGCCTTGGTTGTTGTTGGCACATCAATGAAAGGGGTTTACCCAGGCCAGTAAGCTGCAAGGACTGGCTGTGACCCTGCCTGAGCTACAAAGCAATCTGAGATGCTGCTACTTGTGCTGGGCTTGGAGATTCCCAGGTGAAGCCATGCTGTGAATCTAGGCTGGCTACTTGTAGTCCTAGGACTTGAGCTCACTGAGGCAGCTGTGGCTTGTTTGATAGGATTTAGAAAGCTGCGAAGCAGGAGCCAAGACCAGCCATTCACAAGGAAAAGCTTTTTGGGTGGGCCTATAAGTTGGGTGGGGCAGAGTCTCTGGGGCTCTCCAAGGAGGGTCAAACTAGCTAGCCAGAAGCTAGCCAGGTTGATGGAGTCTCTGATTTGACACCACCCTGCTGTTGGGGGAGGGCCCAGGAGAGACAATGGCGCCTGCTTGCCTCTAGGCCAGATACTTCAGTTTCTTCCTGTGTGCCACTGATGCTTTTCAAGCTGCCACCCTGGTGCCAGAGCCCAGAGAGAGCAAGTCTGAGCAGGTGAGTCTGTGTGGGTTCTTCAAGATAAACTGCATGGAACTCCAGCAGTTTTTTCCACCAGCTGAGTCACTGCTGGTTTTTGAAGCCAGAAGTTGTAGGGACTTATCTTCCTGCCACTGGAACCCTGGGGCTGGGGCCTGGTGTGGGGCTGGGACTCCTTGTTCCTGAGATAGCCCTCCCCAGTTTTTATCCACCACACGTGGATGAGAGACCAGCCCTTTCTAGTCTGTGCCCCTCTACCACCTTGATGGGTGTAGTTTCTTTAACTCCATAGTTGTCAGAGTTCATTCAACTTGATTTCTGACAGTTCTGGCTGGTGGTTGTTCTGTATTTTAGTTGTAATTCTGATACGGTTGTGCCAAGAGATGAGCCATGTCTGCCTATACTGCCATCTTGGCCAGATCCTGAAATGTCTTTTCCATTTCTTTCCTTTCAGTCTGTGTGGATCTTTCAATGTGAAGTGGTTCTGTTGTAGGCAATATTATGTACGGGTCTTGTTTTCTTTTCCAGTCAGCTCCAGAGCAGGCCAATGTTGGCCTACTCTTGTGAAAACTTGAGACTATTTGGTAGGAGCTACAGAGTAATCTGTGGTTGGTTGCTACTTGTGCTGGTCTTGGAGTTGCTTGGGTGAGCTATGCTGTGAACTGAGGGTGGCTGCCACTTGTGCCAGCCTTGGAACCCTTTCATGGGCTTTATGATGGGAACTGAGGCCAGCCCAGCTTGTGCCAGACTTAAGGTAGAATACATTACAGCCAAGACTGGCCACCTTTTACAGAAGTTTTGGGGTTACCTGGTGGGAGTTACAATGCATGTGGAGACCACTTGCTGTTTGTGCTATGCTTGGGACACCTAGTAGGAGCTACCACGTGCACTGAGACTGGCTGCAGCGTGTGTGGGATTTGCAGACCTTTGAGAAACTGCAGCACAAGTCTAGGGCAGCCGCTGCTCATAGGGACTTTGAATACGTTTGAGTGAGTTCACAGCAGGAGCTGAGTCAGGCTGCTCCTGTGGAAGAGCCATTGAAGACACTCAGACCAGGTGAGTGAGTTTGGTGGGGTCAGCTTCTCAGGATCTCATCAGGGTGGGGCAAATGTTAACCAGGTTAATAACGAGCACAGATTTGGTGTATGTGCCTAGGGTCTGGATGAGAGAAGAACCCTACAAAGGAACAATGGAGCTTACCATTATTTCTTTCCCAGAGACAGTGGCCCTGACTGCAGCCCCTCTAGTCCTCCAGAGGTTTGTCTGTTTAGTTCTTCCTCATATTTCCCTGGCTCTTTCTGGGTTGCCGCCCCTGTGTTAGAGCTCAGAGCTCAGAGTTAGTGTATTTGTAAATTAGTCTGTGTGCGGCACCTCAGTCTCTACCTGCCTTTTGTCTTTCTCAGACTCAATCTCTACTGGTTTTCACAGACAGCTCCTAGCAGGGCTCCTTTTTCCATACCATTGCCCCAGGATAGGGAACCTGTGTGAGGCTGGGACTCCTTGCTCTTCAGGGTGAAACTCCATAGTCAAAATATCCTAATTGGTTTTTTAAAAAGATTTTATTCATTATTTTTAGAGTGAAGGGCAGGGAGAGGGGAAGAAAGGGAGAGAAGCATCAATGTTTGGTTGCCTTTCACCTGCCTCCAGCTAAGGACTTGGTTGGAGACCTGGTTTGAGACCTGGCTTGCAACGTGGTTATGTGCCCTGACTGGGAATTGAACCAGTGGCCTTTGGGTTCACAGGCTGGTGCCT
Organism: Noctilio leporinus; assembly: GCA_004026585.1. Classification (NCBI taxonomy): domain Eukaryota; kingdom Metazoa; phylum Chordata; class Mammalia; order Chiroptera; family Noctilionidae; genus Noctilio; species Noctilio leporinus. The sequence goes on along the minus strand of PVIW01002518.1, from coordinate 42,327 downwards.
ATGCACTGAGCCACCAACCAGGGCTTCCTTCCTGATTCTGAATCACCATATCATGGGTGTGGGACCTGCCTAGTCTACACCCCCATCCACCCTACCTGTCTTTATGCCACTTTTTCTTCATATCCTTGTCCTAGGAATTCTGTTCAGTTAGTCTTCAGGTGCTTCTCGGTGATGGTTGGTCTATAATTGAGTTGTAACTTGGATGTGATATTGGGAGGTTAGTACAGAGTTTACCTAGTTTGCCCTATTGACCAGAAGTCTTACACAGTGACACCTTCGTGACCCACTGGCCTTGTGATGTTGAGCTAAAACCAAATGTAGGATGTTGCATTTTTGCTGATTGCCCTTGTTGGTTTTGGCCCACTTTGCTATAATGTTACTTTCTGTTGAGGCAAAAGAGGTGGTGCGAGCTTTTTAAAATTATTTTTATGTTTTCCCCGGTATATGGTAAAACATATAATGGCATTAGTGATGCCAGTGGAGACACCAGTTGCCACAGTCTTCATCCTTTCTTCCCAGTACAAGGACACCCTCCAAGGAGAGTAGTTTGCGGACACCTACAGAACTATGTACTCCTTGTATATTCCATAGGAGAAGGCAGGAAAAAAGTAACAAAGTATGCTTACTCCCAACCAAACTACATCTTTTTCCCTAGATAGTGTTTAAAGGTTCTTTGATAATTTTTGGTTACCACAGCATCTCTGTAAAGTATGACATGAATCTCAAAGATTTCAACTTTTCAGCGGGAATTATAGTGAACGCTTACGCTCTTGCCTTGAGCAATCTTAAACATCTGTGAAGTGATTTTTCTTTAATCCAATCCAAGTATCTTTGAGAAATATTATTCCTTCACTAACTCTCATTATTTTCTAAGACTCCCTTGAAATCGTGTAGCTGAGCCCATGTTCATGCCTTCTCTCCTGGAATCCCCCTCCCTCTTTCCACAACCCCCCTTTTCCTTCCCCATCTGCACTTGTCACCTCATGGAGTGGTGGCCCCTTAAGCATCTCTGTAAAAGATGCTCAGTTACCTCTGTGAAACCCTCTCTCTCCCAGAAGAATTAGTTGTCTCATCACTTGTGCTCCCGTGAAAACCCTCCCATTGCCACTTACCTAACTGCAGGGTGGTTATCTGCTCACATCTGTTTTTCCCACTGGGCTGTGACATCCTTCAGGGCATGGCTGTGCCTTTGTCAACTTTGTATCCCTAGTGTTCAAGGGACTACCTAGGCACTCAATAAATCTTTGATAAGTGAATGAATCAAAAGCAGGATAAAAGAGAGCATAGCAGAGAACAGTACAAAAGAATTAGAGCATGCGTATAAAAGCCAGCGAGAAATACTATCTGTTGTCCAACTGTCCCTCCCCAGGTCCCCTGAGGGAGGTGGTGGGCACTGTCATTGTAGACAACATGAAGCAGCTTTGAAGAGAAAGCTGGAACTGGTCAACATGATAAAGTAAATCAAGTAAAATCACTGATCTAGTAGATGCTACCTCAGAGGTAGAAGTTATCTAATACCTGTGTGATACAAGACTGGTGATTTTAAAAACACTTAGGCTTGTTTATAACTTGTAGATACATGGTGATCTGTAAAAGTGGTAATAATAGTGATGATTACAATTTATGAACTTACTGCAATGTGGAAGATGTTTACTCCACTAGGCACTTTTCTACATTATCTAGAATTATCTCAGGAACCCTGTATCCTTTTCACAATTTTATGCAGCAAGATAACAAAAAAGCTAAAAATGTATCAGTACTTCAGGCTAGATCAGGATCGACCTTTGCCAGAGATGCAGCCAGGAAGATTCCCAGAAAGCAGCTATGCAGCTTTCCATCAGCTGTGCAGGGGGTGGATTTCCTCTAAAGTGTGATCTAATCAGCCTCTGGCTGAATGGAAGAGTTGTTGATTTGTTGCTTTTTATCAGAAGTTCAGAAAGTCCTTAATCATTTCCTAACAGCGTTTTATGAGAACATTCGTAGGCCAAAGGCTACATACGTTTTGCCAGAATCATCAAGCTTATGATATTTTTGAAGCTCGAGCTAGCAGGAGCGTTAATACAAAATGCCTCCCTGGTTTTTTATTTAGAGCCTCAAGGAGGAAAAAATTCCTCACACCTCACATTCTCTTTTTCTTAACCAAAGTCCACATGAAAGTCATTGCTGCCTATTCCTCTCATATATACTTATTCTAGGACTGTCCTGTGGTTCTTTCCAAATTCATTCTCTCACTGCCTCCCAACCATTTTATTTTCCTTCCTCTGGTACATGGTACATAAAGATTCCCACACCTTCAGTCTCTTCATAGAAAGCTTCTTCCATCTTATTTACCTACAGCCAGACTCTCCAGGAAGGACATGTACCCTTCTCCTGCACCCATTGACGGAAGCTAGCCATTGATTGCTTGTTCAGTCTGAAGCTACAAGCGAGGGCTATTCTTCTCATAACTTCTCCAACAGAGCCTGGACTATTCAAGCTTTGTTTACAAATCCCTGGCTAAGCTTTAGTTTTCATTGTGATATGTATCATCTTCCATGAAGACAAGGGCAGTTTTTCATATATTTACTTCTCTTTAGCAAGTATCATTTCTATAGATACTCAATAATAAAATAAATTTTAAAAGTGCTATTCTGACATTCCTAAGGGCTATTCACAAAACAGCAGCCAAGGAATCTTTTGTCTTAAAAAAAATTAACCTCACTTTAATTGAATTTTATAATATGCATATAGAAAATTACACCTTATGAGTGCAGCTTGATGAATTTCACCAAATGAATAGAGCTATGTTGCATGTTTCTTTTTATTGCTGAGTAGTCTTCCTTTGTATGGATGTACCACATTGTTTACTTATTTACCAGTTAAAGGACATGGTGGTTGAATATTGAAAAAGCTGCTATAAATATCTATGCACAGGTTTTTACCTAAAACTAAGTTTCCATTTTTATTAGTCCATACCTAGAGGTAGACTGCTGAGTCATATGGTACCTATGTTTATCTTAATGAGAAATTGTCAAACTACCTTCCAAGTTGTCTGTGCCATTTTTAATCTCACCAGCACTGTATGAGAGCTCTAGTTGTTCTGCATCTCTGGCGGAACTTGGCAGTTCTTCCCTCCCTTTTTAATAAGCATGGGTGGCATCACATAAGTTTAATTTGCACTTCTCTAACTATCTCTTTATGTGCTTATTGGCCACTCATCAGGTTCTTTTTGGTAAAGGTACCTGATTTTTCACCAATTTGTTTTATTGGGTTGTTTGTTTTATTATTGTTGTGTTTAGAAAATTTGTGTTATAACTTGAATACAATATTTTTTTGTCAGAAATGTGGTTTGTAAATGTTTTCTTCCTGTCTGTTTTTTCTTTTCATTGTTTTGACACTATTTAGTAGGGCAGTATATTTTAATTTTCATAGGGTACAACTTAACAATATTTTCTTTTACACAGTGTGCTTTGGTGGTATATTTATTTTTATTTTTTAATCTATTGACTTATTTTTTAGAGAGAGAGGAGGAGAAAGAAAGAGAGAGAGAGAAACATTGCTTTATTGTTCCACTCATTTATGCATTCATTGATTTATTCTTGTATGCATCCTGACCAGGGATCAAACCTACAACCTTGGTACATTGGGATGATATTCTAAGCAACTGAGCTACCCTGCCAAGGCCTTGGTGGTATATTTAAAAACACATCAACAAACCCAACATTGTGTAGATTTTCTTTTATATTTTCTTCTGAAAGTTTTATAGTTTCATATTTACACTTAAGTTGATGATCAGTTTTGCATTATTTTTTTGTGTGAAGTGTAACATAAATTGCATGTTAATATCCAATTATTCTGGCACAATTTATTGAAAACAGTAACCTTTTAAGTTAAATTACCTTTATATATTTGTCACAACTCAGTATTATGAAGGCTTGTTTCTGAGATCTCCAACTTGTTCCATTGATGTATATGCAGCAAGATATTACCAATATTTACCAATACCACACTTTCTTGCTTAAGGTAACTTCACAGTAAATCCTGAGTTTAGTTTAGTGTTTTCTTTTCTTTTTTTTTTTTTCAGAATTATCTAGGTGTTCTAGTTTTTTTAGAATCACCTTTTTGCTAGCTACACAAGTCTGATAGCCTTTTATTTGTATTGTGTTAACTCTACAAATTACATTGGAGAGAATTTAATCGTTTAGTCTTTTATATACAAATACAGTGTATTTCTCCATTTATTTAGATCGATGATTTCTTTCACCAGTGTTTTGTAATTTTTAGAATACAGATCTTGATATTATGTTTTTAGATTTATATCTAAATAATTTATTTTGGTACTATTATAAGTGCAGTTTTGAAAAATTTCAAACTCATTGCAAGCATATAGAGATAAAATTAATTTTTGTATATTGACTTGTATTCTACAACTTTACCAAGCTTATTTGCTAGTAGCCTTTTTATAAATTATTTGAGAAGTTATCTATAAAGAGAGGCAGATTTTAGCTCATCTCTTCAAGTTGTATATATTTTTTATTCTTTTGCTTTATTACAGTAGCAAAGACTTCCAGCATGATACTGCATAGGAGTGATGAGAGAAGACCTTTAAGACCTTGTTTCAGATCTTAAAGAGAATACATTGTTTTTTATCCTTAACTATCATGGTAACTTTATTTTTTTCAAGATAGACTTTTTTAAGATAAGGAAGTTTCCTCTCTTTCTGGTTTGCTAAGACTTGCATCACAGATGCATGTTGAAATTCATCAACATCTAAAGATGCTCATACGGTTTTTATAGTTTCTTATAAGGTGAACTATGTTGGTTGATATTTGAATATTGTACTAGGCTTGCATTTCTGGAAAACAACACCCACTTATCATGTATTATCCTTTTTATATATTATTGAATTTGATTTGCTAATATTTTATTTATGATTTTTGAGTCTGTAATCATAAACAACATTGGCCCTAGTTTTCTTTTCCTATAATGCTTGCCTGGTTTTGGAATTAGGGAATGCTTGCCTCATGAGTTATGAATTTTTACTCCTCTTATTTTCTGGAAGAAATTGTACGGAATTTTTATTATTTCTTTCTTTCATGTTTAGTATAATTCAGAAAAGAAAGAATTGTGTGTCTTGCTTTTATTTTAGATTTATAACTACAAATTAAAAAGGTATAGGTTATCTATTCTCAAGTGAGTTTTATTCATTTATATCTTTAAATAAGTTAACCCATTTTATCTATGTTTTTGAGTGCATGCATGTAGTTTGTTATTTAGTATACTCTTACTATACTTTTAAGATCTCTGGATATCACCTCTTTTATTCCTGATATTTTCATTTTTCCCTTGTCTCTTTTTTTCTTTGTTAGTCTGATTAAAAGTTTAAAAACATTACTGATTTTCTTCAATGTCCCAACTTCTGTTTTCATTGTTTTTCTATTTTTAAATTTTAATTTAATTATTTTTGGCATTATTTTTATTATTTCTTTCTGCTTAATTTTTGTTCATCATTTTCTTTCTAGTTTCTTAAAGTGGAAATTTAAATTACTGACAAGAGAGCCCTGGCTGGTGGCGCAGTGGATAAGGTGCTGGCCTATGAACCCAAAGGTCACTGGTTCAATTACCAACCAGGGTACACATAACCAGGTTACAAGCCAGATCTCCAGCCAGATCCGTAGTTGGAGGCAGGTGAAAGGCAACCATACATTGATGCCTCTCTCTCCCTCTGCCTCTCTCTCTTCCCCTCTCTCTAAAAATAATAAATAAAATATTAAAAAATTAAATTATTGACAAGAATATCTGCTTTTCTAATGTAGCATTTAAAATTATAAAATTCTGTAAGTATTGCTATAGCTACATCTTAGAAATTTTTCTATATTTTGTTTTCATTTTCAATCACTTAAAATATTTTCAAATTTTCCTACAACTTCCTCTTTGACCCATAATTAATTAAAAGTGTACAGTTTAATTTCCATATAATTAAGAACTTTATCTCCTTCTGTATTGACTGCTTCTTTAATTCTGTTATGATCTGAGAACACACTTTGTATGAATTTCAATGTGGAATTAAAAAATATGTGTATATACACATTTATATCTAATGTAGTGTTATTGATGGTAGAGTGTTGAGGATTCTCAAGGTACCATCACTAGACCATCTTTTAGTGTCATTTTTATTCTTATTCGAACTTTTTGGTACAACTACAATATACATTTTGAAAACTGATATCAGTGTCTGTAGCATAAATATCTATTTTTATGTCTAGGCTTTTGTGTGCACTCATATTTATTGTACCTTCTTTAGATCATGGGCTCCTCAAAATCAATAGGCTCCCAAATAATTTAACACAAAGCCACTCTTCTTAACCAGTTGCCCATCCCAGTGACATGAGGTTTAACCTTGACTCTTTGCTTACTTATCTCTCCTTCCAACAAGTCATCAAATCTTGCTAAATTTCATGTTCATTTAAAAACCCTTTTAATCCTGCTCCATTTTTAGTAGCATTCTAGTTTTCTTTATCTTCACATTTGAACGTCAGTCATTCAGTTTAGTCTATGTCATAGTTTTGATCTACTTGAAACATAAATTTAACAATTGCCACTTGCCCATCTCTTCTTAAAAACAAGAAAATAAACACCATAGCTTCAAATAGGAAGTTGCTCCTAATCCATTTCCCCCTTAACTTACCTCAATGTTCTCACCACCCTCTCATTCTTCTTGCATATAACATTAAACTTTTTTTTTTATTTGGCCCTGGCTGGTGGCACAGTGGGTAAGGCACCAGCCTGTGAACCCAAAGATCACTGGTTCCATTCCCAGTCAGGCATATAACCAGGTTGCAAGCCAGGTCTCCAGCCAGGTCTGTAGCTGGAGGCAGGTGAAAGGCAAACAAACATACATTGATGTTTCTCTCCCTTTCTGCCTCCCTCCCTCCCCCTCTCTCTGGAAATAATAATAAAATAAAATCTTTTTAAAAAAGTGCATATTTTAAAATTTTTATTTATTTTTAAAGAGAGGGGAAGGGAGGGAGATAGAAAGGGGGAGAAACATTAACGTGTGAAAGATATATTGATTGGTTGCCTCTTGCCTAGAGGGTGGCGGTGGCAGTGGGACCCCAATTGCTGTTCAGTAGCAAGTTGAATCAGGACTGAAAACTGCATATTCTACTTCCAGGTAGCACATTGACTTAATGTTTCATAGGACAGTCTTTAGTTACTGCCTTATATACCATTTCAATAAAGGACAGGTTTTACTTTATAATTGGGTAAAATAATGTTGCTTCTTTGATTTTACTTTTTTAACCTTTTGGCTATAGAAGCAATTATTCCAATGTCCTGAATAAATATTATGCAAAGGGACTCAAGTCTAGTCTTTTTAAAGGATGTAACTGATAGCCAAATGTCTTGCTTTGCATTTGCTTCTACAGAAGCTTCGCTAATCACTTTTATGTCATTTCATAATTTCATGTTATAATGGGACATTTTCCATCAGTAACTTTCTTCACTAGCTAGAAGAGCTTACTGTTACTCATAAGCTCCCTCTAGTTAATTTATAAAAGGTTAAAAAAGTTGTTCCGGTTCAGGTTAAATAACAAAAGTCTTTAATTAATCAATTTCTACAGTTCTTCTAACATTTGGGGAACAGCTTTGCCCCAAATATTTTGCATATTTAATTACATTAAATTCAGTGCTTCTTCTTTACCTAATGTTTCACCATTAAACATTTTTAGTCATAGATGTTACTTGGATATCTTATTAAGGAATTTAGATGATAATTTTGTGATATAAAAGTTTTGAAATGCTGCTGCTTTACAGGTAGGGCAATCCACTAGGCATAGAGATTAGAACATAGTAAGCTCTTAATAGATACTAACCTTTATAATTATTATTTTTTATTCAAATTCACTCTTCAGGACTCTATAAAAATGAATCATTAACTATAAACATGTTACTGATCCTAAAAAACATAAAAATTTAATTTTGCTATTGTTTTGGTTTTTGTTAATGCTGTATTTGTTTTGGTTACTGGGTTGTTCTTTGTAATAATCTAGAATTGTGAATATTATAGGATCATTTGGTCTCAAAAATGACTGTTGTGGAAACCCTGTTTAGGGCCTTTTATTTATTTTTACCACCAACTTAACATTTTCAGCATGAATTATGAGAAAGATAAGAGTTAAATATTAACTACTATGATTTTTCTTTTCTTTTTGTTTCTTATTGAGAAAAGGATTATTTCTATATGCTTGCTTTCCTGAATGAGGAGGATAAATGGAATGATATACTTTCATTCTTGAAATGGCACATTTCCTCCTAGGGATTAAGTTAATTTCCTCTTTAAAATGTGCCTTTCCACTCTCTAATGGTCTTTCCTTATTTTCAGATGCTCATTCACAGAAGAGGGCAATATTCTGCATGGAGTAATAAAAACAAAATGTAACGAAGAAGGAAAATCAGACATGGCATTTAGGAGACATTTTTAATAAGCCACAAATTCTCACATTCTAAGACTGCTGCAGAGTTAGTAGATTTATTGTATGTCCTATGGAACCATGGAACAGAAATAACTGGTAGGAAGAAAATCAGCTAAAACAGGTAAGACACCACCTTTGTAGTAATTGATTAAAATTTGGTTCATGGAGTATTATTTACGACTAATGCAAAACAAGGAGTCAAACCAATTAAGGTCATGAAAGAGAGCAGAGAACTTGACTTCAAAAATCATGTTTACCATTGCTTTTTGGTGACAAAAAAACATGACATAAAACAAAATAATTGTTTTCTGTTCACCTGAATGTTCCACATCACTTACCTTATTCCTCCCAACTGAAAACCTCAGAATGCTTTCTCATTATTAACCTGGCTTTGATCTCCCTTCCCCCTACCTAGCTTTCCTGTTTTTCTTGCTGCATCCCTACACTCGTGGATTATTTTGAACTGTGGCTTTATTTAATTATCAATTTAGCACCTTCTCTTAAAATGGTCATCTGCTGAGAAAACTGTTATCCCCCCAGCTCTGCTTTCTTTACCTAAAGGAATCACTTTCACAGATTTTCTGCAATCATAGAATGACAAGTGATAATCCTGGCTCTGACCCTTCAAACTATATCTTCCACCTCTTTCTTCACTAAGCAGATGGTTCATGGGCTTCAGGGGCTTTAGGCTCTGTTGAAAGAAATGCATTACTCGGGAGAGCATAGCCTCACAGTGCTCCATAAGTGGGGCAATCACTTTTTAAAGGGGGACATTGCAAAAAAAGGAGGTAAGCGGGAGAAGGTGTCCAGGATATTCAGGAGTGTTACAACATACAAGAATACAGTTGGAGGGGAGTAGGGCTCCTCAATATGGCAATGAGAAGATTCCAGAGATGTCATGGATGCTCCTTTTAATACCTGAAGGGATTTCAATCTATTCTGGGTTTTCTCAGAGGTCCAGACCAAGCCAGTGGGTGAAAATTATGTGGGGATCGTTGCAATTTAGTATAAGGAAGCAACTCCTATTGACTCAACTTCTGCAACATATTCTGTTCTTTCCACTTTCCTTCCCCAGTTCAAGGCACCATTAGCACCTGAACCAACTGTTTCACTAACCTCCATCTGGTCCCTCTGCCTCTACCCTTCTCTCTCTCTAATCCATCCTTTAAAGAGCAACCTGTGAGTTATTTTGAGAACCTAAATCAGGTTTTGAGCTTCCTATCTATACCCATTCTAATGTCCTTTTAGTATAAAAATATAAAATCCAAATTCACTTCTATTGCCTAACAAGGCCCTAAATGATCCAGTCACTGTCTACTATTTGCCCTTCTCTTCACTGTTCCTCCATGTTTTCCTGCTATACTGGCCATCTTTATTCACTAGCAACATGCCAGACTCCTTTCCAGTTTCAGACCTTTTGCATTGTCTCTGACAGAACATGGAGTCCCCACAGGCTTCCGCTGCTCAGTCTTTCTTGTCATTCAGCATCAACCCAAATGCCCCATATTTTATCTATCATGTGGTAGCACAGTTGTTAAAAGTATGACCCTGAAGACTGTCAACTGCATGAATTTTTAACTAAATTCTGTTGAGTAACATCGTGCTACTTAGCCCTTTATTTAAAATATTTTCATACAAATTGTTGGCAGAAACAGTGCCCCCCCTCACTGTATATTTAGTTGAGTAGAGAACAAGATATACATATAGAACTTAACATAGTGCCTGACATATGATAAGTTTTCAAATATTAACTATTAGTGATAGTAGCAGTTTTAATGTTTTTGCACAACTGTACATCTGTCAAGGTTCTTTTATATGAGAGTAAGTCAGTACCATGGTGAATTGAATAATGGCCAAGAATTTAAGTATGCCTTTAAAGTTGTTTAGTACAGAAAAGAAATGAATACCATTTTTCAATGTTATTTTTTCAAAACTTACATGCTTATTTTGATAAGCAATAAGCTTTCTGGTTACTTCAGAAAAAAAAAATGAGAAGAGAGAGCTTTCATAAGAGTATTTCCATCTTTTTAACCCTATATAACTCAGGAATTTTCACATTCTAAAAGACCCGAGTGCAAAAATTAGAATTTACCATGAGAGTAAACAACTGTATTTATATTGTATAAGTATTTTGAGTTGTTTTACTTGTGTGCATTGTTTTAGGATAGGAATGAAATAACAATTACATTGATGTTTAATGTTAGATAATAAAAAAATACCAGTAATTATGTAACATTATTTAGCAAAAGAAATGAACATTACATGTTTTTATCTGCATTCCTAAGAGCATATGGAAACCAATACAGTAGACACACAATTACACACATCTACTGTTAAAATTCACCTTAAGTATTAATTCTTCTTAATTCATGTGAGTAACTAACTTTATTTGATAAAGTTTTAAAAAGTAGTTTTGAGAATTAGTGCATTTCTAAGGACTGTATGCCCTTGATTTATGCTTTTTGAGCACGATTCAATGAGGTGGTTGTTCAATTTTTTTTTTGTACAATATATAAAATAATCATCTCACAGTTTGTATTTCATGACTTCCCTTCAGTCTTATCAGGGGATACCAAGATTACACCCCTGTTGAAAATATTAGCAACTGTGGATAATATTTGACTATCTATAATTCTTATACACATTTATATTCATATTATCAATATAATGCTTGGTGAGAGGTACATTGGTCTGACCATGTTAATATTTAGACAAGATCTCTCTTTTTTGAGAATGTGATTATTCAGTTTATACTGTACATTGTATTTTTGTGTGTGTGTTTTTAGTAGAGTAACTATGATATCGCTAACAAGGTAGATTTTCTCTTGTGAGAAGAATAAATTGGAAAAATGAACTGACTTAATTTCAATAGAAATTTAAGGCGATTCCTACTTTCAGTAATTGCAAGTGCTCAATTGGTTAGAAGAAAATGATGTATAGACTGAGCAGCTAAAGTTTTAATTTTTCTGTGCATATTTATCATTCATCAGTTTGCAAACCCTGTTACTCATTTTCACAAATGGGTATACATAATGGGTATTGTTATAGAATCAGGTATTTCCTCAAACATTTTCCTTTAGCATAAAATAAATACAGTGTGTCTGCCTCTTTCATTCAACTCAACAACGATAAGTCAAGTGTGTATTTTCCAATATTTAATAAAACCACCATCAAAATAGAATGCCAAAATGCCAGATTTTTTTTCCGGTTTGGCTTTCTGAGGCTTTATTTATTGATTAAGTGGCTTGCATCTCTACAAGGCCACCATTCCCTTTTTCTAAGGCCTTGACCACAGAGCATTCAATTGCTTGGCTGTTAAATTGTCAGCAGGCAATGGCTGTTTGAATATAATCTTTGAAAAGTCCAATCTCCTGATATATGCCACAATAAATCAGTGGATAGAGTCTTAACCCTCTCAGACAACTCAACGTAGGGGAAGCAGTTCTTACATGTGAAGAGCCGTAACATCTGAAAAATGCTTCAGGGAAACAGAAGATGCCTACATATGGATATTTTAAGCTTTGGTAAAGTAGGAGTTTTATGTTAACATAGTCATAAACCATTCTTTGCACACAAAATAACACTATTGTCTACTCAACGCTATCCTGCTGAGGTAGAAGTTTTCAGTAGGAGATATTGCATATATGATAATCCAATTGTATCTGGAAGTTTCTTGTGTATGTGAGAGTCTAGCAGTGACACCTTCTGCTCTTGTTAGACAGGAAGTTCTTGATGTGACTCAGAAGGTGTTCCTTCCTTTTTTCTCTGGTTCATAGGCACTTTTCCTTTGTCTGTACATTCCCTTTGGGGTCTCTTTATTTTGGACAGTGGCAAGCATTTGAAATACAGTTAACTGGGTGACTTTTAGACTTTATTATGATTTTAAAATACTGTTTACCAAGAAGGCAGCTTACCATGGCTGAAATATTGTGAGAGAAAGAGAAATTTGTATGTCAAGCTACGCAAAGGTATACAAGTGGCAAAATAGTCAAATTCATGGACAAGCAGATAACATAAGAGTAGATAGCATTGACATGATGACAATGTCATCTATGATGCATCAGTGTTTATTTTATATTAATAAAAATAATTATTTTCTATGAAATTTCAAATAAGAGGTGCAACCTTTAATGATGATGCAAAGTAAGGCATAGTATATGCTCTAAATTGTGCAAATAGACACAGAAGGCATCAGACACTCCTGGCATGTTGCATACTTGGGATATCTGTACTATTTATCAGTATTTTTTTCCCACTAATTCACTATGAAGAAATAAGATTTTTTTCAGCCATATTATAATTACCTGTGTACATTTACATGAAATGGCTGACATACAACAGGAGAAAGCTAATGGTATAGTCAAAAAAACTTGTAAATCTGTGAATGGATGTATAAGCATGAATTTTATACCTTGGAAATACCGTAACACTGTAACAGTCAGATTATGCAGAAATAATGTAGGTCAATGTAAGACTGAAGGTAATTTGAATGATGTATCATACCCCCATAGCTAAAAAGCTAGGTAGAGAGCAGTGAAAATGACTATAGCAGCCTCTGATTTTCAAAAGGACATACAATACTGGTAAGGGACACATTGGTATCTACAAAGGTACCATGTTGAAAGACAATGTCCCGTATCCAAATCTGAACTCCATGATTCTAACTAATTTTCTTCCAGGGAGGAATGAGGAATGTGTATTATGTATATATATATATATAATATATATATACACACACATATATATGAAATATAAAAAATATGAAATGTTTTTCTGAAAGTTCTTAGAATATTGATACACATACAGAAAACTATCATTTTAATGATTATTATCAATTAATCATAATCAAACTTTCATAAATTGCCACACAAAGAGGATAGTTCTAAGTATTCTATGTTAAATATGTTGAAACACATATATGTTACAGTCCTCTTGTTGCAGGACTGGAGGACTGAGTGTTTGGGAGGTGGAAGGGTAAGAGGTATGGTAAGGGGGTTAATGAACCCAGTGAGAATCCTTGATTAAGGTAGAACTAAATTGCCTAGCAAGAGCACAAATAAGGAAACAGAATTGATAGGTATTGAATGTATGTTATGTACTAGACATGTCATTACACACTTTACATATTGTATCATTAATAAAACCATTTCAGTTTTTTATTTTTAAAATATTTTATTTATTATTTTTAGAGAGAGGGAAGGAAGAGAGACAGAGAGGGAGAGAAGCATCAGTGTATGGCTGCCTCTCACGTGCCTCTAGCTATGGACCTAACTGGAGACCTGGTTGGATACCTGGCTTGCAACCCGGTTATGTGCCCTGGCTGGGGATTTGAACCAGAGACCTTTAGGTTCACAGGCCTGTGCCTTATCCACTATACCACCAGCCAGGGCTAATGAAACCATTTTGATCTTTTATTACTACTCTCAAAACTGTCCTCAGATATCACCTGATAATATGTTTCTGCCCTTCAAACTATGCTGAAAGTCCCTGGAATTTTTTTGTCTGTCATTCTGAGCCCACCAAAAATATATTTTGAAGGCTTTAGATAGTACTGCCTAACCACTTTCCAAAACGATTCTAGCAATTTATAAGCACATTGGTACTGTGTTGACAGTACATTTCTCACTAAATCTATCAACGGATTATTAGCATTTTATATATTTGCTAATTTGATAAGTAAAAATTGTTACAATTGACTTATTTCTCATTTCCTTATAAGTAAAAATTAAACATATGTTCACAAGCTAGTCAGTTTTTTCCATATCTTAGGAATTGTTCATTATCTTTTGATATTATACCATTGGAATATTATTGTTCATCTTACCAATATGTATGTACTTTTTACAAAGTAATTATCTTTTTGTGTAAATTTTAGTAAATATTCTCAATTTGTAGACCCCTCAATTTTGTTTTGATAGTTTTAGATAGTTTGGGTACACATTAAATTTAGTATGTAAGTGCTTATTTTGATATGATTATTTCCACATAGAATTATATATACATTTCACAAATATTAAGTGATGGTTATATATGTGTTTCCGTCTCATATGTAACTTTTTTTTCAGTTATGAAACAGTTTCACAGGTCACCGAAAGATACAAAGGGCTATTGGCTGGTATTGGAATGGGTCAAGGTAGGTGTCAGGATCGCTGGGAGCTCTGGCAAGTTGCTGCTTCTTGCATCTTCCTCCAGTAAAATCTCAGTAATCTTTGGATCCAAATTCCCCCTTAAAACTTGACCTTGTCCTGCATGACCCTGGCTTACTTTAGTCTCCCTCTGTTTATACATGTTTTTAACATCAGATCTTATTCCTAAATGGTTGAGGCTTCTCATGTTTCCCTATTCAGATTCCAAAGAGCCTGGCCCAGTTCATCTTTATACATCGGATCTCAATTTAGATTGCTGGTTGATATCTGTATTGGCTGTGCCTCAGTTGTGGTCCACTCTTTGACTAATCAGTTGGGACAGATAGGAAAGGAGTGGTGGTGCCCGTGAGTCAAGCTGAAGGGGATCTGTGTGCGGACTGGTCCGTATCTGTCATAATGGATTGTGGGTGTCGGAAGTCCTGTGATTGACATTGCTGCCGAAAAACAGTTGCAGGGTAAGAAGGCAATTGGGCAGTTAGGAGATCCTCTATAGTACTAATTTCAGCCCTGGGTTTTTATACAAATCCCCTGATTTTTAAATGGTATTTTATTTTATTTTCCATTTGGTTCCTTTTTTTCCAAAACTTGAATTGTATTTTTTCCATTACAATTTAGACCCTTGATATCCCATCCCCTTCCCTTGCAATTACCACATTGTTGTCCATGCCCAAGAGTCCTTTTTCCTTTCTGCTCAATCTTCCCACCCTCTAAATGCACCCTCTCCCCACCCTTAGCTGTCATCCTGCTGTCTATGAGTCTGTTTTGCTTGTTAGTTTTGTTTGTCCATTAGATTTCACATGAGTGAAATCATGTAGTATTTGTCTTTCTCTGGCTGGCTTACTTAGCATAACGTTCTCTAGGTTCATGCATGCTGTCGCAAAGGGTAAAATTTTCTTCTTTTTTAATGCTGGGTAGTATTCCATTGTGTAAATATCTCACAGTTGTTTTATTTACTCATCTACTCATGGTTACCTGAGCTGCTTCCATATCTTGGGAATCATAAATAGTGCTGCAGTGAATGTAGGGGCTTAACATAGAACTGCTTTTTGACCCTGCAATCCCACTCCTGGGAATGTATTCCTTTGGATCTATTCCCAGACCCTAATTTGAAACACTAATTTCAAAGAGCATAAACTCCCTTAACTTTCTAAAAGTACACTTCGCATCTGAAAAGTGTAGTAATTGTATAGTCATTAAATTCCATTCCAATTCCAAAATAGCTACAACTCTTTTTACATGGTATTTGACCATCTGAAAAAAAAAGTAATTATCTATATTCCATAAAGCTGTTGGCTTTCAGGAGTAATCAAGTATCATCACTTGGCCATGAACTGAATGAAACAATATATTTCAGAACATTTAAGTCCTGCTATAGTTTAAAGACTGATACACAGGAGGAACTAATACTCAGACTTAACTCAGTTTTTGGTTGACTACAAGGTAGTTCAGTTAATAATGTGTGAGCAACCCCTTTATTATTTTAGTTACTTCTTTTGAGCTCAATAATATACCTTGCTAAATTTCTGAAGAGAACAATGAGCACAAAATGATTTTCAAGATACCAAACCTTACACATATATACAGAATCAGTAATGTCAACAATAAAAGTGTTAGGGGGAAGTTTGTGATTTGGGGGTGACTAATGATGTGGGGGTGCCACAGAACAACCCCCAAATCACAGTAAGTTAGCAAAATAAATATTTGTTACCAGATTATATCAAAGTTTGGCTATTTGACGTATGGCCTTTTGCACATGATTGAAGGATCAGGGATCTTACATCTATTTGCTGTCTTGTAGGCTTCTTCACAGTTCTCCATAGCATTCTTTGCTTTCAGCTGGCAACAAGCAAAGTGTGAGTGACAGGGACCCTTGGCCAGTTCTAGAAGAGGCATAGAATACTTCCACTCACAGTCATTCAACAGAACCCAGGGATTTCACCTTACCCACCCTTATTGCGAGGAAGTCTGGGAATTGTCTTCCTATGCGCCAGGAAGAGGAAGCAGGATTGAGAACATCTAGCCAGATTTTGCTACAATGGCTGAAATGTAAAATATATACTAAAATGAAAATCAAGGGAGTGCACTAAATATTTCTGTCTATAAAAATGAAATGGTCAAAAATAGATTTATTTTCTAGAAACTGAAAATAAATTTTCATATAGAAATAAAAATCTTTTACTAAGAGTTTTGGGCAATTCTTATTAATCATGGAAAAATATTAATAAGGTTTTCACGAAGTGATTACATTTAGCAGCAGATTTTGGTGAGATTTCTCCCTAGAGTGAATTTTTAAAAAATAAGTTATGTACAACTGAATTTTAGATCTGAAAATAAATTGGTATGAGGTGGTCATTGAAAACACTGTTGATGTCTAAGAGGGTGTTTTAACATTGGTGGAGATGCATGTTATAAAAAAACAGCCCAGCAGAACAGCCAAAATTTCTACACATTATTTTACACACAGATGTCAGTCATCTTTTTGTATATTTTTCTTAATTGCACATGAGAAAACAATAAACAGTATTTTATCTTCTAGCTTCATTGATCTTAGTGTCATGATGTATTCCTCAAGATGGATTTTTCTCCTTCTCCTTTCTACTCACCTTTTAATCACATGTCTGAACAAAGTAAAATACTTTTCCTTATGTTTATTTTCTTATTCTGCCTTTATAATTTTTAAGGTATCCAATAGATTCCTCAGTATCTTTTCCTTAAGCTATTATTTCTGTTTCCAGATCAGTACTTCTTGACTATTAGTTATATTTATCTAATAATTCAGAATACATTAAAATATATAACTTTAGCATTAATTAGATGAACTATACACATTCTCTCATGTACAGAAAAGTAATATTATTGTTTCTAAAGAGAAGTAATTTCTGACCATATTCAGTTGGGTCATGCTATGCCATGTTAACTAACAAAGGAAACCAGTACTAAAATTCTACTTATTTGAAGTGATTTTGAATTTTTACAGTGTTTTGTCTTCTGAGTGATTGACTAATACACATATAAAGTATTAAAATTTCTTCAGTTTACTAGACTCAGTTGTTTGGGGCCTGAGGGTAACATTCTTTTACTTCAAATGCTTGACATAATCTTCTTTGTCAAATGGATAGCACAAAAATGGTATCCTGCATCTTTTTTCCTTTCAGATACTACCATGCCCTGTTAGGGAAGCAGAATATAAAGCTGATTCTCCATCTTGGTTAAAACCAGTGTATCAATTGTCTTTGTTTTGTCATAATAAACCACCAACATTTCTAAAGAATGTTGAAATTAAAATATTTTTAAAGCATCATAGTTGTTATGGACATTGCTAAGTACTCTATAAAGTAGAATGCTGCCTTATTGTGAAATCTAATATTTATCAAACCTTAATCCTATTATGACCCTATTTGGGAAAAATATTGTGAATTTGCATTTCAATCTGAGTTCCACAATTCTGAATACTAATCACTAGATAAGAGTTTCTAACAGAGTCATGAATTGATTTTTTGGTGAAAGAGAATATCAATGTCAAGTTTGTAAAGTTTTGTGATACCAATGAATAAATTCACCATTTTAATCCCCTCATACTAAAAATCATTAGTGTAACCATTTTTTACAATAGATCTACACTAAATAATCAACCAAGTACAAAACATTGTTTATCTTGCCTATATGAAGATAACAGGCAATAACACACACAGGAACATTGTATTTATTTATATAATGTATATAAGCAAGCATGGACAGTCATATAATAGAAAGCTATTTAACTATTAGCTGATTTTGTAGATTGATACTTGGTAATGTGGGAAACATACATGTTTTTAAGGAAAAACAAGTAGGCTCAAATTAATATGCAAAAGATAATTTTAAAAAAAATGTATGATTTAAAGATGTACTAGAAAGACATATATCAAATGTTTATAATAATTATCTCTGGTTGTTGGTATTATAGGCTATTATTTCTCTGGTTTTCTGTAATTTCATGATTTCTGTTTTAAGCATTGTCACATGTGTCTAATAAGAGGAAATGATAAATGTAATTAGAGAACATCATGTAGTCTCAGAAAAGGCATGGAAATAAATATAATACTGTAAAAAGCTACAAAGCCATTCATTTGTTTATTCAGCAATTTTATTTAATGTTTACTGTTCAGACTTTGGCTAAGTACTTAGTATGCAGCCTCTAGCTCACAGAGCCTGTTGATTTGCAGCAAAGTGATAGGGCAATTCAGAAAAAGAACTGGTTATTTTGGCTGATATCCAGACACCAGGGCCTTATGATACCAATGACTTAAGAGTCATTATTCATATGAGAGCTTTATCTCCTTGTAAATGACATCAAAGAAGCATCTGAAAAGCATCACAGCTGCAAGGAAAAAAATTGGAAATTTTTAAGATGATGGTTAGAGTAATTGCAAACCTATTTTTTAAATTTCATAAATAAAACATTTGAAACAGAAAAAGAGATTTGAAATTATACTATTTCAAACATTGTGTTGTTAATAATAGAAAGTTATAGTTTATAAATATTGAATTTCTCCTACATTTTAATATGTTATAGAGTCTTGGATATAGACTATCATAGGGTATGCTCCCACGGCTCCAATTTCATTAGAAGCTAAGAGGACATCTTATGTTACAAGCACTGTTCCAGGTTAAGAAGGCAGTGAGAGCTGGACCAGTGTTAGCTGTCCTTGCTTCCTCTTTGGGGTGGTGTGGACTGTAAGAACATTTCCTTTTCAGTGGCTGCTAGAGGGCTGGGAATGAGAATGAAGGCCTGCCCACTGTAGTCCCTTGGTGTAATATTAAAATTGGAATTTCTAAGCTTTACAACAACCAGTTTTGAAAGAAGAATAAGAGGTAAAATTTTGTACATTAGCCCCTCTTTATAATCCAAATCTAGTTCATTTTTTAAGGGTAGGAGTTTATTTGTTTAAAATTAATCCAAAAATTTAAATGTTCCTTGCAGACCTAGAACCTTCTTTCCTTGCTGCCTTCAGATAGATTTCTGTATGCCTGCTATGATGAAGAAAAGGTTGTAAACAATATAATTAAGGCATCAAATAAAGTGATTTGAAATTACAAGATGCCCTAACTTGAAAATAGTATTAGCCCATTCACTTGGGATGCCAGCTTGCACCCAGTTTAGGACCAAGGCTTGGATGATTTTGAAGTTCAATGATTTACTAAAATAAATATTATTTATTTGGTGATTTTTTAAATTGCAAATCAGTTTTGATCTGGATAGGCTTCTTTATGTCTTGTTGTCTTGCACAGTAACATTTTCTGAATTTATTCTTTTGATTCATATGACAATCAATTTAGTTTCCAAATGCAAATGGCTTATTTGCCTAACATACAGGTCAGCAAATTTCTGTCAAAGCACATGGGACTCATACAAATTGCTGAGTATTACAGTATGAATAAGGAAGTGATTACTTGATTTTACACTAAATACTGTGTAATTGGACTATTTCTCTATGTTTTATAAGGTCTGCAATTAACTAGTCAATAGGGTGTGTTAAGAACTTAATAGAGGATATGGTCTTGAGAGAAGATGGTGCAGTAAGGCTGGAGACAAAAAGAGAAAGACATAAAATTATATCATAAGACAAGTTTCCAATAGCAAAACAGAAAATTAAAGCAAAGAATAAACACATTGACAGTAGTTGGTAAAAATCTTAGACGTCAGACAGACCTGGTATTAGGAGATGCTTATGGATCTCTGGGTGTGAGAGGTGCGTGTTTACTACATTACAGAGCCCCAAATAAGAACCACAGACCCTAATTCTTAGTATCTTTGGATTTACCTAGAATGTTATCTCAGATCTGCTATTTTTGGCTGCTAAAACATTTCTTCCCTAATTTCTCTGGCCTTTATCTGACTTTAGACAAATAATCAAACTAGAAAAAAAATCTGATTGGATGTTTTGCCATCAGTGTGATGACAAACGAATATTTTGATGAAATTTCCGCCTGATTGAATGATATAGTCAGTTTACAGTACTAGGGTCCTTTTTAGGTGATGTTTACTGTACATGTGTGAATGTGTGTATGAGTTTGTATGGGTGAAAATACCTATGTGTATGTAGGCTGTGAAATAGAAATAATATATATATTTATATGTAGAAAATTATTAGCCTTTATCAAATAATCACGCAAAGGATGCAATTCGGAGTGATTTGTTAAATTGGTGGACTAAATCTGGCAATACAAAAGATAAATTTTAATGTTTTGCTCTAATTAAGAAACTAATATATAATAATATGAAGTGGTGGAAAATATTGAAAAGCATAAAGAAGAAAGGAAAAGTCATACAGAAGCCATCATCCAAATTTGACCATGACAATATTTGACCAATATGTATGTAAGAGTGCATTTCTTTTTATCTTCATGTGTTTAAGATGTGCACAACTTAGCATAGTTGGGAGCATATGAGTCTGATACATACAATGCTATATTCTGCTTTTTCATTACCTTTTACTTTTAAGCAATATATCATCAAGAACCTCATAAAACATTATTTTAATGCTTTATGTTACATCCAATTATATATGTAAACCACATTTATGTAACCACTCATAAGATCCTTTTTTCTACTACTTTATTGTTTTAAAATATACTATATTTAATATCTTCTTTCCTTTATTCATTTGTTCATTCAGTGAACTTTTTATCAAATGCCTTTTATGTGTTAGGCACTATATGCCATACTGTGCTGAGCTATGGAGGCACCAAAGTGAATAAATGATGAGGTTAGCCTATAAAAATAAGTGATTACAATATGAACTAAAGGGCTAAGGTTAGCTATCTATATTTAAATTAAATTTTTATATTTAAGAGTTAGCAAAATAACTCATTTGTCTGGGTTTCTAGGAATATTTTCCTGCAAAGTTAAATAATATTTCTAATTTTTCAGGTTCTGAAAAATTCATATTTTAGGAATTTACTCCTCAGACCTAATTAATTAACTTTGTCTTTTACTGTAGCAATTTTATACCTCAATGTAAAGTAAGTTGCTATAACTTGCTTTACACATCTTGCTTTTGTACATCTGGTTAATTCTCACAGAACACTTTCCCTCTACACTTATCTTTTCAAAACTACTGGGCCAAGACCTGGTTCAAGTGTCTTCCAATTCAAAATCTTCCGTGAATCTTCTAGGGAACTTTGTAAGTTTCTTCTATAAGTCATACTTATAGTATCTCACTTTAATTATTGCATTCATTACACTGGATTGCATTTATTTTGTATCTTTCTCCCCATTAGTCTATGAGTTAGTAAGTGTATACTTTATGCCTTATGTGTTTTAATAATTCTAGCATCTGGCACTTGAGTCTTACAGATTTCTTCATTGAATGAACACATGATTAAATAAATCTGTGTTAGAGAAAGGGCATGCTTCAGGCAGCGAGGGAGTATTCAGAGGAAGAGAGGTGAAGGAGAAAGATATTGCTGTGCATAATGAGGTGAATTTCACTTATGTCACAGTTTCATCTGGGGCTGAGCCTTTGTGTCAGTTACTACCTGGGCTGAGCTCTATCCACCTCAGTGCAAGAAAGGCCCTTGCACTGTAACCTGGGCTGCTATTTGAAAACCTGTTCAGAAGATTCTGACTATTAGCATCTGCTAAAACCCTTTTCTTAAGAGCTTTTCTGCTTAATGCAATCACCCATTATGGTATGTCTTCTGTGGCAATTTCCCAGATGCCTTCACTAAATTGTTTATATGATTAATCCTTAAAGAATTTCTCTTTTGGTGGCCAAACAGTTAGCTTTAAAGTAGTGAGGAGCTAAAAGAAATACTGTACATGTAAGAGGCAATAAATAAATAAATAAATATTTAAACCTGTAGACTCCTGAATGGGAGAGGTAATTTATGACAGTTCTTTAACCAGTGATGGTCAATGTCAACAGCTCTGCCATGACATTGGGACTGTCAAGGTAAAAGTTTCAAGTTGATTTTAAAATAAGTATTTGTAAGCATATAAAATAAATCTGACTTTAAAGTGTTCTTTCTGCAGGAATACTTTATCTGTAATTAAAAATCTGCCTGAGAAAGAGAGAAGCAATTTTCAATCTGTTTAAGTACATTTTATAAGGCATTCTGGAGAACTAGAAAACAGTTCAAGGTCAGGGCTAGGGTTGTTTTTCCCTCTCAAGGAAGATACTGTTGAACTGTGGACTACTTCATAGCACTGTGTGAAATAAAGGTGCTGGAAGGTGCAATCTTCTGTCTTCCTCATTCACCTGCTCTTATTTATTCATAAAATGAATTGCTTGAGCCCTTTACCTATTTCTTGTCTATTTATTGCCTAAGTGTGTAATACTAAGGAATTTTATTATATTAAATTTAGCATTTTTAACTTGCAATGTTGACAACTTCATTACTCCTAGGAGATTTATATAACTAAATTGTCCTCCCCAGCAAAATAGAAAGTTCTCTTAGGAGTTTGGGATCATGGCACACAACTTCTGCCCAATGTGCTGCTGAGCATAGAGTCCAGTGGAATTGAATTCATTTAGAATAGAGAACCAAAAAGAGAGCATTGCAGAGGGAGATGCAGCAGCAGGGTTGATTTTTGTTATAAGGGTAAAATAAAATAATTGGAAATCCTTTTCCAATTTTTGACAAATTAATGGGCATTGCTGGCTTCTTCCCCTGAATATAATTTTGTAGGTTATAATTAGGATTCAGTTCTGTGACAGAAGTGGTGGTATGGTTGATTCTGAGAAACTGAAAAGACTGAGAATTCTTAGAAAGACATAAGCTGATTGGTCTTAATGCATGGAGAGAAAGAACAGTCTAAAAATACAAAGAGCTGGGTATAAAGGCAACAAAAGTTGGGGGAGGAACTTTTCACCTGTAGTTCCTGCTTTTCCTCCTTCACCCTGTATGCATCATTGCCTTCCAGAAGGAGAAAAACACTGTAGCACCAGCCCAGCACAAACAGCAGATGGTGGGAAGATAGCAGCATGGCACTTTTGCTGCTGGAGTGAAGGGTGGGTAACAACAGTTTCTCAGACATGTCAGCTGACTCCAGAGAACTCCCTCCTGCAAAGCCCCACTAGAACTCCAGAGAAGGAAAGGAGGGTTCCCAAAGAGTAGAGTTGCTTTTAACAGGGGAAAGGTACACAGTAGGTGGTTTAGGCCAAATTGTAATGTTAGAAAATCTCAAACTTGAGGTGCAGTCCTCTACCCTGTACCAAATAAGGGAGAATTCATGGACTAGAAGCTTTAAGTAATTATAAACAAAAACTTGATAAGATCAATATTCTCAAGGAGATATAGGAGAATATTAGAAAAGTTAAGCAGAAGACTTAAGCTTTGCAGAAAACAATAAAATAAAGAACTCACAAGATAGATTAAAACATAGAATGAGTACAACTGGGTAACAAATTAGTGAGTTCAAAGATGAAGTTGAGGAATTCAGAAAAGTTATCAGAAAGGGTTAAGGAAAGAAAAGGGTAAAATAAAAGTTTAGAGATATGGATGATAAAAGTGCAAATGTTAACCTCCCCATTAAAGGTTTCTTAGAAAAAAAGAAGAAAAAAATGGAAGAAAGGCAATATTTGAACAAATAATAACCCAAGAGTTCTAAGAATTAAAGAAAGATAAACATTAAAATACTGGTACCTGTATTTCCACGTAGTAGCTAATATTGTGTGCAACTAAGATGTCTCCAAATTGTTTTCCTTGGGCAGCCAACTCTTTTAGAGTTGCCACAAATTCTCTGTTTACCCACTGACTATCAAAAACATGGTGCGAACAGTGAGGTCTCCAAATAGCACTCTCATGTTTATAAACCTTGAACTTTCTCAGATCAATGTAGCTATTTTACTAATATTTCCCCAAATTGTCATATTTGATACATGAGGGGTGTGTTTGCAATTTTCTGGACAGTGAAGTTTGACTTGCCCTCCCACCCCCAGCCTTTCCACCCCCAGTATCACGGTGATAACGTTGTGCATAATGGTTGGGGCATGTCTCATCAGCAAGACTACTTTAAGGTTGACAAAGGTTTTTCCTCTGACAGAATCATGAGCATTTTTCTCAATCAGGTACCCGTAGAACCTACAGAGGCACCTTGCTCTGGATGCTCTCCTGTAGTGTGTGCACTTCTTTGTCAGTTCCTTTGTCCAGGATGATGCCTTCGTGGGTTTGATGGAAGGCCATCTCCACTCTAGTACAGATGGCGACACTACAGAAAGGATGTCACCAGGTCCTGGTCTCTGTCACAAGGATTGGAAGATTTTCTTCTGCCTGCTTTTTGTCAAATATAGTTATGCTAATTTCTATGTGCATTCCAAACATTTTGCTCTGGTCAAGATGGAAATGAAGTTGTAGCAGGCAGGAGTTGGCAAGGTGGTAATCCAGACCTGTTAGGAGTGGGTGAGGTCTTTCCGGGCCTTCTTCTGCAGCACCTTTTCCAGGTGTGTCCCCAGGTTTTCTTGAGCAATTGCCTTCATTGGCTCAGTGGTCATGACACCATCATATAACATTGGGCATGTTCCAGGAACTTATATATCCTCCCCAAAGCAAAGCCCTTTCCCCACCATTCAATAGCTCTCTCTGGATGATGGGGGGATTTCTGTGGCTCCATTTTTTATTTTTCACCCAAGTCTTTCAGCCACTCTTATAAGCAGAATTTGACCATGGGGATGCTGTGTACTTAAAATTAACCTCTGCTTTTACTCTAAGATTATGGATAAAAAAAAATAATGATATTTTCCAATTTAATCTTTTAACCAATGTGGTAGTTTCTATTATTTTTTTCATTTTATTTTCCAGTTATAGTGGACATTTGGTATTATTTTATATTGCTTTCAGGCATACAGCAAATTATATAAGTTGTATATAATTTAAAAAGTGATTTCTTGATAATTCTAGTACCTGCCTGGCACCATACATAGTACAAGGTTACTGACTGTATTACTTAAGCTATACTTTATGTCCCTGTGACTGTGTTGTGACTATCAATTTGTACTTCTTAAGCTCTTCACATTTTTCACCCAGCCCCTTGGTCCCTGCTTCTATCTTAATTTTTTCCTCTGTATCTATTAGTCTGTTTCTTTTTGTTCTTTAGACTTCAAATATAATGGAATCATATGGTATTTGTCTTTCTCTGTCTGACTTATTTTACTTAGCATAATACTCTCTAGGTCCATCCATATTTTCACAAGTGGTAAGATTTTATTCTTTTTTTGTGCCTGAGTAATATTTTATTCTATATATGCACCACAACTTTTTATCCACTTGTTTATCGATGAGCACTTTGGTGGCTTCCATATCTTGACTATTGTTAAGGAGGCTACAATGAACATGGGGGTGTATATATCTTTTCAAATTAATGTTATGGTATTATTTGGATCTATACCCAAAATGGAAATGATGGGTCACCTGGTAGTTCTATTTTTAATTTTGTAATGACCTTGTTTTCTATTGTGGCTACATCAACCTGCAATCCCACCAACAGTGCACAATGCCGCCAACACTTGTTGTTTATTGATTTGTCAATGGCAGCTATTCTGACAGGTGTGAAGTGATATCTCATTGTGGTTTTAATTTGCATCTCTCTGATGATTAGTGACATTGAGCATCTTTTCATACTTCTGTTGGCCACCTGTATATCCTCTCTGGAAAAGTGTCATGCAGGTCTTCTGCCCATTCTTAATTGGATGGTTTGCCAACTTGACTCTTAAAGGTAAATTAGCCTGAAAAGATTTAAGTTTTATATCTGAGGTCAGTGCAGTGGTCAATCTGTTTTGCAGTGTTTATGGTTAGACAGTAGAAAACAGATGATAAGGTTGTGTCAATTTTGTTTGTGCTACTATGGCTTACTTTAATGGATAAATTAATATTCTTTGACAGGGCATTAAATTCCTGCTTTTAATTGTAAACTAAGAAGATAGGATTGTATTGGATAGTGTTTTATCTTTATAGTGAATGCATTCCAAATGCAAATAATTTTAAAAATTATTTTGAACCACTAGAATTTAGATTTGTTTGCACCTTAAATTCCAAGTCACACAGATTCTTAAAACTGGATAACTATCTTAGTTGTTATGGACTGAATGTTTGTATACCCCAAAATTCATATCTTGATCCTCATTGTAGTAGTATTTACAGATGAGGCTTTGGGAAAGAAACGAGGATGGAACCTTGATGAATTAGATTAGTATCCTTATCTAAAAGACCCCAGAGAGCATTTTAGTCCTCTTTTACCATGTGAAGATACAAGCAGAAGACAGTGGTCTGCAACCCAGGAAAAGGATTATGTCAGAACCTGAACATGCTATCCATCCTGATCTTAGACATCATTCTCTAGAACCATGAGAAATAAATTTCAATTACTTATAAGTCACCCAGCCTATCATACATAGACAACCTGTTATAATAGCCTGAATTAATTAGAATATCAGTCAATTCCCCTTAACAACATAAAATAGTTTGTTTTTTTTTTTTTTTTTTTGTGCAAATATACACTAAAAGGCATCTACTTAAGGTCAAATGGTATAAAATCTCTTTGTTTTTAAATAGAAATTATTTACTTAGTTAAAACTAAATTTAGATTGTTAAGCTTCTTTTGTCCCACCTGCATTTAATTATCTCATAAATATTATAAAATATTCAGGAAATAAAGCCTTCAGAAGCAATATTTGGAGCACTTATAAGATTCACAGTCAAATAGGAGACTGTCTCCTCAATGAGCTAAGATTTCAAAGTGCCACATGTCAGGAATAATAGAGCACATAGCAGGTTACAACCCAGATCATGAGTTGTGTCTGTATCTTTGGTCTGAAATGGGCACTATCCCAAAGCAAATATAAGCTCTCTCTTTAGAGGACAGTGCCATAATTGTAGTTCTCAAAATACTTCCCAAATAATTTTTCAAATACTGTGTCTAGTATGTAGGAAAAAATATTCAAACATAAAGAGGATAAACGCTATAAGTAAAAGCCAGCAAAATAAAAAAATGAAGATCTTATAACAGAGAATGTCAGTGAATTACAAGAACACCATTAAATCTCATTACTCACTTGGCTAGGATGAAAATAAAGAGTAGAGTAGTTGTGGATTCAGGAACATATTTTGGGGAAGGATAGAAGAAATACTAATATTTTTAATATATAACTTAAAAAAAACTAGAAAGTATTTTTTATGTTTTCTGTTTATTTAAAAAGGAGGACTGATAATTTGATGTAAGTAGAAGAGTGATTGATACAAACTTTCTACTTTTTTCCCCTGGATCAATTCTCTTGTCCTGAAAGGAAGATCATACATTTCTTTTGGGTTTTATCATTGTGAATGAATGAATTGATGAGGCAAATGTTGTTTTAAATGAAGTAAAATTGAGCTTACATGGGATATTAGTTGTAACTGGTATATACTTTAGAAAGTTTTTAAGCCCTGGCCAGTGGCACAGCAGATAAGGTGCTGGTTCTGTGAACTCAAATGTCACTGGTTCAATTCCCAGCCAGGGCACATAACCAGGTTGCAAGCCAGGTCTCCAGCAAGGTCCATAGCTGGAAGCAGGTGAAAGGCAACCATATTGATGCTTCTCTCCCTCTCTGCCTCTCTCCCTTCCCCTCTCTCTAAAAATCATAAAATCTTAAAAAATAGAAAGTTTTTATTAATTTTCTTCAAGAGTTAGTTAAGACTTAGGCAGAGGGTGGAAGAGTCATAGGTTGAAAGCCCCACAAGGTGATGAAGGTAACAGACAATGATCCCTGTTAAAAAGTTCAAGCAGTACTTTTATAGGTGAAACTATTTCTTCTTTTTCAGTGGTTTCTAACATTATTGTTACCAAGGGTTATTTTTATTATTAATACCCATGACTTTATTATTAATACCCATGACTCTATTTATTAAATATATACTCCTCAAATTGCATTTAATAACTAACTCAGTTCACTTTTCCACAGTCAAGAGAATGTGTAATTGGATATCACATCAACAAAAAATAACCACTAGAGTACAGGCTTAATATAAGTGAAAATGAAAACTAGTATTCCATTTTTTTCTTTATTAATTTATTTTTGCATTCATTCTCCGATTCATTCCCTAATTAATTATTGAGTGCTTTTCATGTATCAGAAACTGAATCTTTATTGTGGTTAAATACAAGGTTCCTAAAAACTTTCCAACATATTAAAAATTGTTCAAGATCTCCCTACTACAAACTCTATAGACCAGCATTTTTGGAAAGCCTAATTTTTTAAAAGATGTTATTATTTTCAGAGAGAAGGGCAGGGAGGAAGGAAGAAAAGGAGAGAAGCATCAATGTATGGTTGGTTGCCTTTCACCTGCCTGTAGTTACAGACCTGACTGGAGACCTGGCTTGCAACCTGGTTATGTGCCTTGAGAATTCAACCAGCGACCTTTGGATTTAAACCAGTCCACTGAGCCACCAGCCAGGGTGGAAGACCTGATTTTTTATGAGGAAAAATTGACACCTATAGAGGTTAAATGATTTACCCCAGTTAGTATAGATAGTTCATGGCTGTAATAGGTACAATATTAATTATAATTATATAAATAATACTTAAAAATAAGATAACATTTTTGTCTTCTCTCAGGATCTGTCATTACACTTGCAATAAATGATTACTACAAAATAATTTGTACTATAATTTTTCTTTTTCTTTTTTAAAAAATTTTATTAATTATTTTTAGAGAGAGGGAAAGGGAGAGAAACATCAATATATGGTTGCCTTTCTTTCACCTGCCTCCAGCTAGGAACTTGGCTGGGGACCTGGCTTGCAACCTGGGTATGTGCCCCAGATGGGAATTGAATTAATGGCCTTTATGATCTTTCATTGTAACAACAACTTTTCTCTTAATCTTGAATCAGAGAAACATATTTCTGGGTCTCAGTCAATTCTAGTTGCTTGTAAATGGTCTTTGACTAATTACTACAGTTGGCAAGTATAGTCAGGTAAGTTTGTCGTCAAGTAAATAGACGATAGCACAAGCTAGTTTGACAAATGCTGGTGCAACTAACTAGATCAAGACAATTGCTGCATAGACAGTGCTGAACAAGGGGGAAAAAAAGAAATGACAAAACATGGTACTTTGTAAAATCACTTAACAACCAACCTGGATGGATCACATCTTAAAGTTTAAAATCAAATGAAATCAGGATTGTTCCACCTCCTTGTAGGTAGATAACTTCTTAAACATTCAGATTCTATACTTTTATTAGAAGCTGACTGCATCTTCATTATTTATTTATTCTGGGATACATTTACAAATATGAACTATCATTATTTGGGTTTGTTATACTATTAGCTTTAAAAATCTATAAGCATCTCTCCCTCTCCCTGCTGGACATGCAGACAGGTGTTCTCTCTCTCTCTCTCTCTCTCTGTCTGTCTCTCTGTCTCTGTCTCTCTCTCTGTCTCTGTCTCTGTCTCTCTGTCTGTCTGTCTCTCTGTCTGTCTGTCTGTCTGTCTGTCTGTCTCTGCTGGATGACCTGCAGACCACATGGCCTGAGTACCCAATCTGGTTTGAGAAGGCAGGAACAAAGGGTGGAAGAAAGACCTGCAGTTTGGGCAGAGATGGGGAATTACATGTGGTATAAGAGTTGGGGGATATGTGCAAAATATACCCCTAATAGCAGCTGCTGGGAACTTTGAATTTATAACTGGAATGCTAAGTTGTGAACTGTTGATTTGTGTCTGAAAAAAGGTACCATGTGCTTGTTTGTCTAAAAGCAAGCCTAATCAGGCAGGACTGTACATTTTGGGTGTTTTTAAAGGGGATGGGGTTTAATGGCACAATTGCACCTTTAATATAAATCTGTATACCCATCAAATAAACAAAATACCTTTCCTTTTTACCAAAAAAAAAAATTTTTTTTTAATGTTATAAGCTACTGAACAGGTGACAAATGGGAAGGTAAGGAGGTTTATTGTTACCAAAAAAGTATGTAAGTAGAAAATGCCTTTTGTAAAGCCCTGGCTGGTGGATAAGGCACTGGCCTGTGAACCCAAAGGTTGCTGGATCCCAGCCAGGGCACATAACCAGGTTGCAAGCCAGGTCTCCATCCAAGTCCCCAGCTGGAGGCAGGTGAAGGGCAACCGTACATTGATATCTCTCCCTCTCTGCCTCTCCCTTCCCCTCTTTTTAAAAATAATAAATAAAATCTTTAAAAAAAAAAAGAAAAGAAAGAAAATGCCCTTTGTAAAACAGAAAAACTAAAGACTAGCATTTACTATTTCCTTTTGATAAAATGTATTTTTCAGCTTTCAAAATATTAAAGTTGTCTTAATGACCGAAATGTCTTAAAAATCCTAAACCAGAAAATTTGTTTTATTTTTGTTTCTGCAAAATGGCCAACTGACATAGTTTGATATGTTCTCATTTGTAGGAATACACTCCACATGCCTCAAAAATGAATTTATAATCAGCCATGGTTTTCTAAGTGAGTACACGTGGGTGCTAGAAGGTTTTTTCATAAGAAATATTATTTTAATGAGCACATGAGAGGTCACAACAAATAATCTTTTGGGAAAAGCTTTGATGAAATTGTTACTCTATATTTAATTTTGACTACCAAGAAAAGTAGTCAGTGATGTGGCAGTTAAAAAAAAAAAAGGTGGGAAAAATATAAGAATTGGTATAATGCTAAAATTACCAAACGGAACTTTACAGTTTTAATTCATTAAGTAATTTTTCATATTGAAAAGCCCCTCTTTGGTGACAAGCATTAAGAAAATCCCTACAGAAAAAAATTAGGTCCTTGCCTTCTCTCTTCTTATAGTTAATGGGGAATGCAGAGACGGTAACAGGCAATTACAACATCGTGTGCCAAATTCCATAGAAGGCTGTTAGAAGGTATCATAGGACATAGGAGATACACCTCATTTAGGTCTGGAGGATCAGTGAAGGCTTCTCAAGGAGATTATCTTTAAGACCTGATGGATGAATAAATGTTAGATAATGAAAAGGCTGAGAACCAGAAGAGTGTTCCCAATGGAGAGGACATATGTGAAGGCTAGAAGTCATAATTATGAATATATCATAGATCTCCCCACTGCTTAGAAAATATGGTGAGATGCTAGCAAATATGGTCAGGAGGCAAAATTATTCCACTCCCATTTTGCATCTGTCTTTGCCAGTAAGAAAATTATCAAAATAGAATGGATAAAAAATACCATTAAGAGTAACTTGAAGTCCTAGAATATATAAAAAGAAAGGATTATAAAAAGACCCTCAGACATTTTAAACAAGTTCTAGTTTGCAGCCATAGACAAATGACATTCCAAGGTGTGGAAAGGACTTATAGATGTAATCACAGAATAACTGGCAGTAACCTATCGAAATCATAAAAAAGGGAACTGATGACCAGGAGATGGGATCTGAGCAAATATCAACCCAATTCTGTCACATAGTAAAACGGCAATTACCAGGAACTAATAAATCAGCAATGTTGATCTTTAATAGCATTCTAGAATGGATTACTCTAACAAGGAATTGAGACCACTTAGAAAATAATGGAACTACCTATAGGACCAGTCTGAGATCAATAAAAACATTTCCTGCCAAATTGGCCTACTATTTGAAATATATATGGTGAGTGAGTGGCCTGAGAGATTTCAGGAGGTTGGGAGGTTGCAATATTGGTATATAGGTAAGGATTTTGATGAAATCATTCAGAATGTCCTTGTGCACTAATGTAGATACATATCTGAATGATAGTAGGGGTAGGAGGATGTGTAGTTGGTTGCACAACTGTATGTACCTGGTGATGGGGTGTTTGCTATTTAGGGAGGTTTCCCATGGTGTGTCCTATGGCTTTGTTCTTGGCCTTGTGTTGATCATGTTTTAAAATCTAATCTGAGTGAGATATCAGCCTGAAAGGAGTAAACTGGCATGTTGAATAATGGAACTTAAAAATGTCATAGCAGATAGAACAATATATAAAAATCAGGAATTTTTAAAAATAATGTTTAAGCAATAAAAAGCAAAGAAAAAAACCTTTGATCCTTTTGGTAACCACAAACTGCAAAAGATTCACCTGCTTCAATAACAACAATAACAACAACAAAAACGAATTCCAGCTAAAACTGTATTAATAAAAGAACAGTTTCCAAAATGAGGGAAGGGCAATAAGACTGAGTCCTAGCATTTCACTGAACCTGGGCTCTAGCCAGACCCAACCTGAGTTTCACATTAGTAGTAGGTGCGTGGTGGATAGAAAACATGGTTGTCTTCTCAATGTCCATTCTCCTGCCCTGTTGATACCAGCAATGACGCTTGAGTGGACTTGACCACCCCACAGTTTCCAGGGTAGGTGATGCCCAGCCAAGACCAATCGGGGAAATGGAAGCCTGAGCTTATCATTGCAGTGCGCTTGGCATTCCCCTGGTTTTAGGGATCGGTTCAGGGGTGGCCAATTGATGCGAATCTGTGTTTTCTTTTTCTCAGCAGTTAATGGGAAGCAACCTGCCTCTCCTGCTGAATGAGGCACCATGCAGCACTAATTGCTGCTGGCAGGCCTCCAACAACTTGAGGGAAGTCAGTCTGGGAGAAAGTTAGCACAGAGATAAAGCAGCAAACCAAAGGAAAATAGACCCAAGGCTCTGACCTAACTATGCTGAAATTGATGTGAATCTGGGATTTTTGCTTAGTCTTTAAGCCAAATTAATTTTTTTGATCGCCTATAACTGAAAGCGTTCTCACAGATCCAAGGGCATGTTCTAAGGAGATAATTGTCAAAACAGTGAGAGGCCATGATGTAAGAAGTTTGGAAGAACTTAGGAAGAAGGAAGCCCGGGGGTTGTATATGTTTAGAAACATCTGCCTCATAGAAGAGAGAATGGGTTGTTGTTACTGTCTGAGAATTTAGGGCTAGGACTGTTGCTACCAAGTTGTGGGAAGGGAAATTTTGACTCAATGTAAGACACTGAGAATTACTCTTTCAAAGAACATTTCTAATTTTTAGAGGCATTCCATTGTAGAAAGAGCTGCTTGCCAATTACTGGAAGTGCTAAAGCAAAGAATAATGAACCATCTGTAAGTTCTATTTAGCCCCAGGATTTGATGGCATTTTGCCATTCCTCACTGTTTAAGTGGCGATAAGGTAGTTACTAGATTGAGAGAGTTTTGCTCCTGCCTTGGCCTCCCTGTATGACCCGATCTGTATTTTCTCTGGCCTATATCCGCATCTGAAGAGTGACTAGATTAGAATAAATGGTTTCTAAAACTGTTTCTAGCTCTAAACATTTTTGCCACCCAAAGAAAATTACTGGAATTGTGGCAGCAGGGCTTCGGGCCTGCTACCTCTCGAGATAACAGTACAATCTAAAAATGGGAAATTAGAACATCAGCTTCCCATTAATCACATCACGTCTCAACATTAGAAGGGGGGATTGCCTCGGGAAATACCACCTAGATCTAATTCTTAAAGATATTATGAGCATGTTTCAGAAATGGAATCTTCTTCTGAATGAATCATAAAAAATTCAATCAATTACCAAGGAGGTATTGAGCACCTACATCCCCAGGCCTGTCCTAGAAACTATGATAGAGAAAATCTTATGTGCCTGGCTTTGTCTAAGATACAAAGTAAAGCATAATCTTTCAGTGTAGTATGTTCTCTGTTATCCAGAGTCCATATAATATCTTCCTCAACTTTTGCTCTTAGTACCGAAGCCAGGATATTGCTAAGATTCTCGATATGAAAAGAAAAAAAAAGATAAAAATGCATCACTCTAAGTTCTTATTAGATTACTCTAAGGGATCCTTCAAATAAAGGCTAAAAGTCTATTTTATACTACATACACACATATGGAATAGTATACAAAAATCATGTAAAACAATAGATAAATATTTTATACTAACTTATTTAAATGTATACATTTTGGAAAATATAAATCAAATAGAGAGTTTATAAACATCCTAGATATATTGCTAATAAATTCCTACTATGTATTTATTATTGTGCTGATGCAGTAGAAGCTATATAAAATGCAGTTCCTGACTCTTAGGAGGTAATGTTTGGAGGGGCCAAAATGGATGAATAAGCTTTTCAATAATTTTTTTGTGTAGATGTGCTCATCTATGTGGTAATCCAAGGGTGGCAGAGATATGTATGTAGTCTGGGAGGCTAACATGAAGAGAGGTGGTCTTAGTTTGAGCCCCGAAGGATAGAGAGGCTGAAATTTAAAGGCAGGGGAGGTGAAGAATGATACTTAGATGAGGAAAGCACCAGAGATGTGAAGGCTCAGAAACAACAGATTTTCATATGGCTCTGAGGGTACTGACCTTATTAGACAGGAGCAGGGGTGGGTCATGAAATGTAAGGATGTGACCATTTCCTGCCATATCTTAAAAGTAAAACAAAGTAAAAAAAAACTACACAGGATTTGAATTAGGGATATTATCATGTTTTTGAGCAGGGAGTACTGAAAGCCATGCTTACGGAGGTGTATATTAGCAGTGAACTACAACATGAATTGGAGAATAAAAAGGATTGCTAGGAGGCTACTGTAACAATATCTGTGTGAGGGATGACATCAAGGTATGAGTAGTTAAAAGATTAATAAGATTAAGACTTGTATTTAAAGGAAATGGTGGTGGAAAAGTCATTTTTTTGTTTAGTATAAATTATATCATAAATTATTATCTGAGCTTTTATGTATATGTCCAGTCTCCCCAAGTAGACCATAGCTTCTTGTAAACCCAGAGAAATATGCAAGGGCTTCAGTCTGTTGCAGAGATGAGAGGTGGGAAGGGAAAAGGAAAAACTCGGTACCAGGGTTGCAAACCTAAGTAGCCAAGGTGTTTCATCTAACTCTCTACTAATTTCTACAAGGATAGGGTGAATAATTTTTAAAGCAATTGTTATATCTGAAGGCCAAACTGTAAAGCTGATATTAATATTAGCTTACACATCCATAAACTCTCATTCTGGAAGAACTTCACTCATTCTTTCTTTTGTAAGAATGGGGTGGGAAATTGAAACTGTTTTCCATACTAAACCATGTGTAAGGTGAGTTCATAAGCATTGCTCAAGATCCCTTTACTTTTTTAATTTTTATTTATTTATTTATTTATTTTTACCTTGGGTGACATACTCAAGTGAAAAGCTAAAGCTTTTCTCTCTGGTGTGTGTTGTCACCAGACACACTGGACACCGGGGTGTAGTTTGCTCTATATTATTATGCTGTATGTTATAAACGTGGTTTGGATGATGTACATGGTTAATAATTAAAAAGCTCCATATGCTGAGAAATGCAGAATTCACTATGGGAATCCAATACGAATGTGAAGGTGCAACATCTATTACTTATTTCTGTAATTAGTCATGTTGATAGATGCACAATTACTTTGGAGAGAATAAAACTACTGAGGTAGATCCCCAAAGGAAAACAGTAGCCAAGCTGAAGTAGAAAGAAAAACAAAAAAGAAAATAAGATATGGGATATAGGTTCATTTGATTTTATTTTGTTTAAATTTTCAGAATACGTAGTTAGATTTCTAATTAGTACTGAGAGTTCATTATATTGTGAAATAAGAAAAAAATGCAGTTAAAAGTGGGCTTAGTTTAGCATCTCTTTTGAAAAGAGGAAGGCAGTGTATGTATGCAGAGATATAGATATGTTGGAGGTTTGCAGGGGATAGAATAAGGATGGTCTATTTATGGGTTGTTGTTGCTCAGTGAACAAGAGACCAGATTACCACCTCTGCGGAATTAAGTAGATGATACTACAGGGAGGAAAGTGAATGAAGTTATTTTGAACTGAAAGGGAGAACTGGTTAGTAAAATAATTACTATTCAGTACAGATGTTTGCCTTTATACATTTATAGTAAAACTGACTGCATTTTTAAATTCAGGTGCACAGGCTTGTGAGTGTAGGTGAAGAACTAGATTCAACCAGGATTAAAATTGTGTCATGCAAGAAAGATTGCAGAGGAAAGGGGCAAGGAAATAGTATATGCCAAGGAGCAATTGTAGTAATAGTGCATAGAATTTAAGCAAGTAAAGAGAAAGTAAGAACCTGGTATGGTAGAAAAAATTTAAGAGTGGAGGTCCTAGATATCTCAAGTGGAAAGATGACAGATGGTGATCACATGGTGGGATGTTTTAAACAGATTTGGAAGGTGGAGCAGTAATTGATAAGATAGACCTAGTGGGCACTCATGGCGGTAGATGGTGGAGGGGTTGGCATCAAGAAACTGTGTAAAAAAAAAAAAAGAAAAAGAAAAACTGTGTAGCCTTGGTTTTGAAGGAATATTCTCCATTTCTATTGAAGTCACTACGAATGATGGTAGGATTTTTAACAAGGGGAAGAACCAGTGGTCTAAGAGCTAAAATCTTCGCTGAATGAGAGATAATGGCATCGAATGGTGGCAGACAATATGACGTGGACATTAAGAAAAAAGACTCTGGGTCCCTCCTGCCAGGATTCCAACCCTGACTCTAATATTTTCTACTTGTTTGACTAGACAGTAACTTAACACCCTAGTACCACAAATGCATCTGTAAAATAAGTATAGGAATACAAGGACTATCCAGAAAATATCCAGCCATGCACTGTGAAAAATAGAGACATTTATTGAAGAAGATACAAGATATGAGAAACATTGGCCATAGGAAAATGACACTTCAGTCCCCTTCAAATCAGGTACCTTAGGACCTCACACAGTTCTCTGATCTTGGTTGATTGCCACCTGCACAAGCTCAACATTCTCAGGTGTTCAGCTTGTTGCAGGCCTTGCAGAATATGGATCACTTTCAATAGAGTCTCAAACACTTTGGAAGTATTTGTGCCACACTTTTATTTGTGCTGCACTCGTTTCATTATCCCAGAAAACCTTCTGAATCATCTATTTTCCTTAGAAGAATGTTCAAGCTTAACGCAAAATTTGATGCAGATCCGTTGCTTTACTTGCTCTTGTCATTTTGAATGTGACAGCCACACAGTACATATGCTCACAGTATCCACAACCCCCAATGACTAGTACAGTGGAGTCATCATTGTTCACACATGTGTATTCTAGTCCACTCTCCTTGGCTACCAGGTTACACTGATCTTGTGCAAACCATTCTTGTTACAATAATGGATGTTTTTTTCTGGGATAGACCTTGTAGCTTATTAGTGCTATTGTGAAGATTAAATCAGATATATGCCTGATACAGTGTAATTATATACAAATTCTATGAGCTTGTGGAATAAACTGATAGGTAGAATTTTTATTGTATGTATATGTGTGTCTATAAGCATGTATGTTTTCAGGGAGCACACAGGAATTAGTAATAAAGGAAAAGACTGAGACAGACAGGTAGTATTAGAGAGAAAAGAGCTGCTGGTTGAGAAGACTTCAGGAGAAGTGACCTTGGGGAGGTTCAAGTTTCAGTGAGAGCACAAAGGTAATGAGGATGCTGAACAGAGATTGAAGATACAGGGGTTAGTTAATGAAAAATGAGTTCCCAAAGGCAAGGTTTTAGGGTGATGTAGGGATGAAGATTAGGTCAGATTTTAGGGGATGTGCCAAGCCATGTAGAAATAAGTGTTCTCATCCCAATGGGTAACTTGGGAGGTCTGGGATGGTCCTGTTGAGTCAGGTGTACTGATAACTTGAGATATCTGGAGATGTATTTCTTCTGATGACTGTTCTCACATTTTTTTCCCAGAAGATGGAGTGTGGAAGTCCTACAGAAGTCTGGCAGAGTTCCTCTGTGTCCAGTGTGTAAGCCAAAGGGGATATTGCCTAGCGGTGAAGCCAGAACATTGATAACAATGTGATGAGAAGTTAACTGATTAGTGCTGACACTAAGTCCTGACAGCTAATGTAGGTCCCAAGACTAGATAAAAACTTTATACATATTTCAAAGCACCTGCATTTTTTCTTTGGGACACATATCACGATGGTAATTGTAGTAGACACTATTATCTATATCTAATCCATATCTGTGTATTTGTATCTATATCTCTTCAGAGCTTTGAACATAGTGGGCACTATATATCTAATCTGTATCTATAGTGTGTATCTATCTCTATATGTTTATCTATATTTATAGTAACTGTCTTTGGAAGGAGTTGAGTGGCCAAAACAGACTTATTGGCAATGATTATATCCAATTCCAAAGTTTTGTTCCCCAAGCCAATTGCCTCCATGTTTACTTTTCCATGGTGAACCAAGGCTGTTTTGGAAGAATAACACTAGGAGTAATGGGGTTCTGGTTAACAGCTATCCTGAAGGCTTTACTAGCAACATGATTCTAGCCTTTCCCTAAGGGAAAACAATGGGCATCTGGCCTAAGGAATGAAACACTCTTTTAAATTTTTTTTTTTTTAAAGGTTGTATTTATTATTTCCAGAGAGAGGGGAAGAGAGAAGGGCAGAGAGGGAGAGAGACATCAGTGTATGGTTGCCTTTCACCTACCTCCAGCTACGAACCTGGCTGGAGACCTAGCTTTCAACCTGGTTATGTGCCCTGGCTGGGAATCAAACCAGCGACCTTTGGGTTTGCAGGCCAGCACCTATCCACTGAACCACCAGCCAGGGCCTTCAAATGTTTAAACCTGATTAGCAATATTTGATGAAGCTAGCCATAATGAGTTCATTTGAGCCATGGCCAATATAGCTTAGTTGGGTGGGCATTGTCATGCAAAGTGAAAGTTCACCAGTTCAATTCCCAGTCAAGGCACACACCTGAGTTGCAGGTTCAGCTCCCAGCTGGGATGGGTTTGAGAGAAGCAACTGGTCAATGTTTCTCTCTCACATTGATTTTTGTCTCCCTCTCTTTCTACTTCCCTTCCCCGTCTCTAAAATTAAATAAATAAAATCTTAAAAAGAAAAAAGAAAGAGCTCATTTAAGGCATCAGTCTCATAGTCTAAATCAATGGACAAAGAGATCTTATTTTTATATTGCCTGAAATTGTTCAGTGATTATTTCATATAAGCTTATTTTTTTTTGTTTCCCAACTAGATTATAACTCCCTGGTGACAAGAAGGAGTGTCATTTAAGCTGGAGACAGCTGAGCTTCATTTGGCCAAAACCAGTGAGTGGTTTCTTATTATACCATGTGAGCTATGTTTGGGAAAGTCATAGTGGTATAATCCTACATGGAATAGGCTATTTTGTGGTTCGGGCACTGTGGTTAATGGATGAGTAAACAAGGCTGCAGAGCACTGCCACCTTTTTAATGGGGCCTCTGGTGTTAATGAGGCCATGTTCCCAGGGCATACAGGAGGAGAGCAGACACCAGGTCATTTACTGCTGCTCTCCAACAGCAGAAAATGCTGTCTATGGTGGCTATAGTATACCTTAATACTTATTTTCCTCAGGGACTGGAAACAGTATATTTTGTCACTCTCAGATAGCTGCTGTACTTTTGTACATGTGGTAGCACACTTGGTTGAAACTGGTAAGATTCTAGAGTTGAGAAAGCTACCCTGAGACTTTGCTACAATGAGGCAGCTTGTAGTTCATTCCCCAAGCTTTGTTTACTACCTCTAATTTAACTTAAACCCAATTTAATTGAAGGTCTCTATTTAAATTGAAGAAAAGGTAAAGGAGAAGGCCTGGGTGGGAATTTCATGGAAAGGCAATGGTGCTTTGCAAATGGCTGAAGTCCAGTGAAGTTGAAGTAGTGGGCCAGGCTGGACCAAACTAGGTCAGGCAACAGCACAGATTCAGAGAGAAGAGCAGAAAGGTGGATGAAAAAGATGGCAAGATAATTGGGGTTGGAGAGTAGAAGAGCTAGTAAGGACATCGTGATCTGCTATGCAGAGCCATGTAGAGATATGTGTTTTCATTACAATTCATAACTTGAGAGATCTGAAAATATAACATATTTGACATAGTATACTGTTATTCTCTTCATCCTAGCATTTTCTGTTTGTTTTACTGAAATTTGTGTCCCAAAGCTGCCATCTTAAGGCAGTTGAAAGTGGAGTCCTTGTAGCTCTTTACATAGAGGCTTGATTTAAATTCACTCAACTTGGTTGGTCTAAAACGGAGGCATAGGTAGAGACACTGCACCTCCCTCCACAACTAAGAAGGAATATAACTATCTCAAAACAGGAAACAATCAGAAGTTCCAGAAAATTGAGTTGCATGGAAGTCCAAGAAGATATAAAGAAGAAATACTTAGCCAGACAGATAGGAGGGGTGGAGTTGGGACAGGATGCAGTTTGGCAGTATGGTAGTAGTGGGGCAGCACCTGTGACTGGCTGGCAGAAAGTGCAGCCACCAACCACTAAAAAAGGAGGGGCACCTGGAGAATGCCACACCAGACCACTTGGCTCATGGTTTCAGTGTGTGGGGGTGGGGGATAGGGGAGGCATAAAGCCACATTGCTTCTGACTGTAAAAACAGTGGGGGTTGGGGTAGAGGAAGAAACTGCAAGTCTCTTAGCAGGGTCCATTTGTTTACAGGGGCACCTGTGGTCAAAGAACATCTGTAAACCCACCCACTCTGGGAACCACAACCAGGGCAACAGCTACCCTCTCAGACCCTTCTCCCATGTACAGCACCACAACATGGTGAAATGGGTTGCCTCTCACAGAAGACCACCTAAGGCTCTAACCCCTTACAATGTAGCAGGTGCAACAGCTCTATCTGAGACACAAAGGCATATATAGGAGCCTGTCAAGTTGAGGAGACAGAGAAGTATGGCCCAAAAAGGGGAAAGGATCAAGGTTCAAGTGGGAGAACTAAGTGACGAGAAGATAGCCAACCTAACAGATAAGGAGATGGATAGCTAATACAACAAATGCACAGTTCAAAACACAGGTGATAAAGATGCTCACAGACTGGACTGGTATGTTGGAGTACAGCAAACACATAAGGGAAGAAGTGAAGGCTACACTAATAAAGGAAAATCCACATGAATCCAATTGTGAAGGGAAGGAAACTGAGGTTCAAATCAATGATTTGGAACATAAGGAAGAAATAGCCAGTACAGAGTGAGGAAACAAGAATTGAATAAGATGAGGAGAGGCTAGGAACCTGTGGGACAACTTTCAATGTTCCAACATCTGAATTATAGGAGTGCCAGAAGGAGAAGAGGAAGAGCAAGAAGTTGAAAATTTGTGTGAAAAAATAATGAAGGAAAACTTTCCCAATTTGGCAAAGAAAATAAACATACAAGTCCAGGAAGCACAGAGAATCTCAAACAAGCTAGACCCAAAAAGGACCACACCAACACACATCATAATTAAAATGCCAAAAATTAAAGATAAAGAGAGAATCTTAAAAGCAGCAAGAGGAAAGGAAAAGTTACCTACAAAGTGCTACCAATAAGACTGTCAGCTGATATCACAAACCAAACTTTTCAGACAAGAAGGGATTGGGTTGGGAAGATGGCGACAGAGTAGAGAGCAGTGCTGATGGTGTTCTCGAGTACCAAAGCAGCTAGAGGACAGGATAAGGAGCGTGAGAAGTCTTCAGGACCCTAGGGATTGGAACGGACAGCATCTGAACACAGGGGAGCAGAGCCCAGAGGCAGAGGAGGCCAGCAGGACAGTAGCCCGCAGGCCCACAATACAACCAGACAGCCCAAATAAACGACACACCAAGAACAGCAAGTGGAGAAAATCTGGGAGACGGCAACATTGAACTCCACAAATCTCCTATCACAGAAGAGTGCTCAACTAAGGCAAGGAAGCAAAGCAGGTTAACCCAAGGAAAGAACAAAAATAAATAAAAAAATAAAGAGCAAGCAAGAACAGACACCTAAAATGGGGAAAAAAAGAATCAGTCCATCACCAAAGGG